>PVJS01004953.1:24387-66597 GCA_004027185.1 Glis glis | reverse complement strand
GAAACCGGGTCTCACGAAGTTGCAGAGGGCCTCACTAAGGAGAGAGAGAGAGAGACAGAAAGAGAGAGAGAGAGAGAGAGAGAGAGAGAGAGAGCTGAGGCTGGCCGCGAACCCGGATCCTCCGGTCTCCGCCTCCCTAAGTACTGGGATTACAAGCGTGCGCCACCACGCCCGGCTTTATTTTTTATTTTCAAAACAGGATCTTGCTAAGTTGCAGAGGATCTTGCTAAATTGCTGAGATTGGTCTCAAACCTGCAATCCATCTATCTCAGCCTCCCAACTACTGGGATTACAGGGGTGTGCCACCATGCCCAGATGAACCCTGAAGGAAGTTTTGAAGGTGTTTATAATACATATATATATATATGTATGTAAAGGTGTTTGTAATACATATATTATATATGTAAAGGTGTTTATAATACACACACACATACATATATATGTATGTGTGTGTGTGTGTGTGTGTGTATAATTTTTTTTATAAAGACAAAACAGAAAAACCTCATCTAAGACTTGTCCATGTAAATTAAGAACAATGTTACTTTTTGTTATTGGTTAATGTCTGATCTATTATCCATTTAATCAAAGATGGTGAATTGCTAGTTTGATAACTATACCTTCATTTCAGTTACATTTTGTGAAATTCCCATGGGATACCACTCTAGTCCTACTCTTAAGTATTAAACAATACTTTAGAATCAGGTGGACCTTTCTACTGTTCATGCTTATTTATGATTAGGATTAAAACAGCTGAAAAACTTGGCCAACATTATTCTAAGCCTTCTTCTATTTCTTCTTTCCTTTGTATTTCTCTCCTTTTAAAACCGATTGCTCTATTTCTTCATATTTTTAACCCAGATTTGGACTTGTTACCTTCAATTCCAATCCAGAAATAGGAACCAAAAGCAAATGTTACAAATGATTACTTAAACTTTCTTATTCTTTATTTTCTTAAGCAGATGAGATAAATGCTCTAGACATGTCTCTTGCTAGAGCCTTTTTTAATGAACCACAGCCTTTTTCTAAAAGGAACAACAAGAACAAAAAGAACCAGGAGAAATTTCAACAAGTCCACCTTACTTCATTTATTATATTTTTGCCTCAAATAGATTTTATGATGAGCTGGTATTTTTAAATAGCCTATTACTCTGATGAGAGGAAGGGAACACACTGACATGTGATTTCAAACAAAATGTAGATTCAGATGGGAAATGATTTTTGGTGATGCTATAGTAACTATTGTACTCTGTCAACATTCTTTTCCTGGAAGAAAGAAATAGAATTTTTTACCTTGCTTGCTCCCTCCCTCTTACTCATTTCTACCCTTCATTATTTCTTTTTATTTTTATCTTATGTCTTTAAGTACTTGGTATGTGTACAGACTGTGATAAATTGTGCTGAAAAGTAATGCACATAGTTTCTGTCTTCAAAGGACTTATAGCATAGTTGAGAAATTGAGAAGTCAAAAAGCAACTTTAATTTCTTGTTTAGGTGCCTTTGCCCATTTATGAAAGCTATTTATAAGGGAGTTGTGTAGCCTAGACTTGGGAAGTCTGGAAAAGCTTCTCCAGGGGCAGTGTCTTCTGAGTGGAAATCTGAAGATTGGTTAAGCATCATAGAAAGGCCACAGCTCCAGAGACCCACCTTCTCCAGCCACACCCTACCAGCCCAGGCCACCACTCAGATAAATCCATTGCTGAAATTACAACCAAGCCCCACTTCCAACATTGCCACCTTGTTTCCATGAGAACTAGGGGGGCATTCTATTTTCAAATCATTACACTCCACCCCTGGCCCCCTAGACCTCACAGCCACCTCACAATGCAAAATGCATTTAATTCATCTCAAAGAGTTCCCAAAGTCTTAACAGTTTCAGCATCACTGAAAAGTCCCAAAATTGAGTCTCCTCTGAGACTCAAGGTAAACACGTGTGAGCTCCTATAAAAGAAAATTAAAATTAAAATTAAAAGAAAATTACATGAATCCAATGTACAATGACAAAGATGCATTACAAAGGGGAGGAATAGGCCCATAGGAAGAAGGAATGAGACCAAAACAGTATGGAAATCCAGCAGGGCAAGCATTTAATCCTGAGGCTTCATTTCTGACATTCTGGGCATGTGGCAGTAAAAAGCAATCTCCAGAGAGCCTTGGAAGCCCCACCCCTGTGGCCTGGTTGATTTCAATGGGCAGCATACTTGCTTTTCCAGCCTGGGTCCATGGCTCACAGCTTGCAGCCTTTCTGCACAGTTGTTCCACGTTTCTGGCATTTCTAAATCTTGGGTTTTTTTTTTTTTTTGCAACATAGGCTTCACCCTCACAGCTTCACAAATTGCCCCATTTGGGCCTGCTTACAGGGGTTCTGACACTGACACACATTGCCTGGCTTTCCCAGGCCTTCCTTTGAAATCTGGGGGGAAGCTTCCATGACCATTTTTTTTCCAGAAAAGCCAGCATCACGTAAGTGCTGAAATGGACCACCAACAGAAAAGGTTGTCACATCCTCTTCCATCACAACCCTTGGGTCCACTCCATCTGGGCTACAGATGGGCCCATGTCCATCTGAATTGCCACTGGCCCCAATTCAATCTGGGCTTCCCTGGCCCCACCTGCATCTGCTACCTCCATCATGGCCACTGCTTTCTCTTTCCTTTCATCCATCTTACTTTATTCCACAACATCATCTTTCTGGTCCCCAGTTTTACACATGTCTTTCTGGCCAAACTGCAAATCTATGAAGTCTCTCTGCTTTACTTTCTGCTCCTGAAGTTCGGCATACAATTCACTGAATGTAGACATCAATATCCATAGTGCAGTTTGAATATTTTGCTGTTTTGAATTTCTTCTGCCAGTTTATTAATGAGTCCATCATTAAATTTGGCTTCATATAAAGTTTCAAGACATGGGCAAAATGCTGAGAAGTTCTTTGCCAAAGTGTAACATACAAGGCCTCTACTCTATTTTCCTATGGAGTCCTCTTTGCTCTCCAAAATCTCCTGAGTACAGTCTCTACCATCAGCCTTTCTAGCCACATTCTGGCCCTTCCAATTTCCTCTCACAAGCCAGTTCCAAAGACTCATGAAACACATGATCAGTCTTAGATATAGCAGCAACCCCACTTCTGGTACTAATTTATGTCTTGGTCAGCATTCTCACTGGTATGATCTAAAAGACTGACCATGTAACTTAGAGGAAAGAAAATTTATTTGCTCATGGTTTGGAGGTTTTGAGTTCGGTCCATGTAAGGTCAGGAACAGTGGATCTCAGGGCATGCCAGCAGAAAGGGGAAAGAGGGAGAGTGCAAGGCTTTACTACTCACATCATAGAGGCTGGAAGCAAGAGAGCAAGCCAGAGGAGGAGAAACCATATATAATTCTCAAGGCAGCAGCCCCAGGGACTCACCCTCTCCAGGCACACCCTTCTAGCCCAGGCTACCACCCAAATAAATCCATTACAATGGATTTATCCACTCCTGAAATTACAACCAAGCCCTGCTTCCAAAATTACCACTCTGCTTCTGTGAGTGCTAGAGGGACTTTCTATTTTCAAACGATTACAGATTTGTAGGGAGGATTGAAACATTAAGAACAAGGTCACAGAACAAAGAGAGAATATAGAATTTTCAAGATTAGATTTTTTTTCCTGTTACCTTTTCCCCCACTTCATCATGGAATACCCTGTAAGTTCCAGGTAGGAGTGTGGGTGCACACCTGTGTGTCCTTCTGCTTATCTAGAGGATAAGAATTGTACTTACCTAGAGAAGGACAGAATGGTCTTAGAGTTCTGTTTAGAAATTTCTGGAAAGAAGAAAGGAACACTTATAATATGGGTAATATAATAAAAGCTATTACTTACTGGGTTCTTTATGATATAAAAATCACTCTGCTAATAATTTATTGAAAAATAAATTGTATGGCCATTTTAGGCTTTGATATATGGACAGGAAGGAGTATATTCCTTTGAAATAGGACCTTGTGTATAACTTTTGAAAAAGAAAAAATATATATAACATATTCAAGTGCAATGAAGAAATTTGGGTATGAAGGTTATAAATCAGTGAGTATTAGGAGCAATTTATTGGAGACATAGATTGAGACAAAGTGTGGATTGTTTGTTGGTTCTAGACAGAGAACTACTGATTATCTTTATAATCACTAGGGAGCCTCTGAAAATTTTAAAGCAGAATTGTGACAGTATTTAGAAAGATGAATATAGGACAAATTGAATGAAGAAAAGTGTGGGTTAAAGGAGCCAGTTATTAAACAAATTCTGTAGTCTTAATATGAGGTCCTGATTGTCTAGGTCAAATTGAATGGACACTAGCCAAGTGTGGTGGTACACACCTATAATCCTAGTACTTGGTAGGCTGAGACCACAGGATTACAGGTTCGAGGCCAGCCTCACCTCAGCAACTTAGCGAGAACCTCCACAACTTAGACCCTGTTTCAAAATAATGAATGATTATGATGATGATGATGATAATAATAATAATAATAATGATAATAATAATAATGAATAGGGCTGGAGGTGTAGCTCAGAGGTAGAATGCCCCTGGATATAATCCCCAGTAAAACACACACACACACACACACACACACACACACAGAAACTTGAATGGACACTAAGAGATAGGTATAAAAGCTGACACAAAGGAAAAGGTCTAAACAGTGAAATGCAAGTGTACAGAAAACAATTGGATTATGGGACTGGAGTTCAGGAAGAGGTTCATGTTTATTTGAGAGTCTAGTCTTGACATTTACTGTGTGACTGTAGACAAATTGCTTAACCACTTTGAACTTCAGTGTGTTTTTTTTAATTAAAAAAAATAGAGCACGAAACAGCACTTAGTACTGCAACAGTGAGTAACCACCCTTCCAAAAATGTTAGCTAGGGTTATTAATTTGTACAGTAAACAAATGTTTATTGAATTTCTGCTATGTTAGTGGCACTGGAGTATTTTCACTGAGAAATACAATGTTAATTAGACATAGATCTATCCTTAGGAGCTTATGATATAATAGGAGAGATACACTTAATTACTCAAAATATACAATACCCAGAGGCACATAAGAACACTATTGAATTTTGGGGTGAGAGTTATTTCCAGTTGTGTGAGGCATTAGTAAAGAAGGAAGGAAATGAGCTGGACCCTGCCAAATTAGCAGTATTTAGACATATAAAGATGATAGAAAAGAACAAATTTAGCAGAAGGATCAACATTATAATAAGATCTAACTTCCAACTTTTTATCCTAACAAATAACAATTTAGTGGTTAAGTTTAGTATATTTACAGTTATATAAAAAGCATTAGTGTGAGTAAGCTTGAACTTAATGTCATGAGATCCTTGAATGCTTTAGATGTGAGACTGAGGAATAGAAGGGAGCCCCATTGAAAGATTTGAGGAAAGAGGAAGGAATGACAATATTACAGCAGTGCATTGCTTAGAAATATTTTGACCATATTTTAAATGGCTTGGTGTAAAAGAAGGCTTCTGTTAGGATGCTTTCATAATAAAACAAGAGAAGAGTAATGAGAACTTGAACTGGCCTATAGGTGAGGGTGCATATTAAAAATGTTGATTCAGAAGTATGTAAAAGGTGGTTGGATTAGAATGGGGTTACATAGAGCCTGAAAATAAAGCAATCATAGAGCATGTGGAAGTTTTATATTTAAGGAAAATGGTCACACCATTGACAGAAACAGTAGTGATTGGATCTGTATTAAAAAAAAAAGTAGGTTTTGTTTTAGTTAGTTGGGTTCAGGTGTAAGCAGAATAACCATGTGGTGCTACCTAGCAGATATTTGGAAATATGGGACAAAAGCGTAGGAGAGAGGTAAAATCTGAAGATACCAAACTAAGTATCAACTACATTGAATTGAAGTAATTATACTTACAGAATGCAAAGAAAGAAGTGTAAAGAAAAGTAGGAAATAAATTTAAGGGCAGAGATTGAAAAGAACAATTTTGAGAGGGTAAAACAAAGTCAAAGAAAAAAAAAGGAATAGAGAAGTATAAGGAGAGCCAGAAGAAGTATGCCATGCACATGGAGAAAGGATATTAGCCCTTTCTTAGGAAACCCTGCAGGAAGCTGTGATGGTGGACAGGGGAGTTCACATTTTGGACCTTTAGTATAAACCGAACTTGACTTGATAGTGGAATTGTCACAGTGATGCAGAGTCACAACAGAAAGGAGTTGGTGCTGAAGAGGTAGATATGTGAGTCTTGTCAAAAGAAAGACCAGGTAAAGCTGGGAAGAAACAGAGGGATGAGGAGTTTAGGGAGAACACTGTCGCTTGAGCTTAAGGACAAAAGGGAGAATGTGAGTGCATCTTGTCTGTTGTCATTTCAGGAATACATAGTTTAAAATAGGCAGCTTGTTTGTTGGGGTTCATTATGCTTCTAAGAATCCTGGCAGATATTTAGTCTTAAAGATGTTGTTAGATCTGTGGATAGTACCCTAGACCAATACCTATTATTTAAATGCTCCTGCTTGTCTCCACTTTTTTTCACTAATAAATGCTTTCACTCAACCTTTAAAGTCTGTTGAGACCACTTTTATGTCAATGATCTAGATGTCAGATCTTCATTTTTTAAAAATTTTATTAATTCACTCAAAGTGGAGACCATTGCCTTTAGCCTGAACTGGTCCTGGTTTCGGTGAAGCCCGTACCTACTGATGGTCAGCTGTTGTTTAGAGATGAGGACTCAGAGCCAGCACCAGCTCCTCTGTACAGAGGTGGTACAGCCTGCAACCTGCCTTAGGACGGTGTAAAGTGCAAGGGAAGATCAACACTAAGGCATGCGTTCTATCTTATGGACCCTTTTATTCCGTTAATACTAGTTGGTTGCTCATTCAGTGTATTGCACTATAATATGTACCACTGGGAATTTTATGGTATACATAAAACATGTTCTCTCCTCCTAAGAGACCTTTGAAGGGATCTAAAACCATCCATAAGAATAGACACAATTTTATCTAGAACCAGAAAGGGGTTCTGGTTCCCTCACTGAAATATTTAATCTTATAGAAGATTTTGGATGTTCTTAAGAGAAAAGCATGTGTTATAGTGTACTGATTTCTTCTGGATTTTCCCAGGAGATATTTGCTGGATGTATCAGTTTATGTTTTCCAATTTCTTGTGTGTGTGTGTGTGTGTGACTAGAAGACATCTGACTGCCCAATGTTCTGTTAGAATTAGACAAGATGTTAGGCCAGCTATAGCCTAACCAGGAAGAAACACCTTCCTAGGTAGGTGTTTCTCAAGAGCAGCTCCTAGCAATCTCCAACCTGTATTTTTCACTCCCTAACATAAGTACCTTTCCCCACATTAAAGCTTGTCTTGGGCAGTGGCATTCTGTAATGCTCTATTTAAATGTCCAACATCCCTATGGAGGATGACACTCTATTCTGGATATCTCTATGTGTTATAACTTCTTTGTTCTCTTAATTATTATTACAGAAATGTATATGTTTAAGCCTCAGCTCTGACTTTTACTGGTACAATCTCCCTCCTGTTAGCTGTGGCAAATTTAAGGCAGTATGTATAGTATGTTGAAAAGAGGTCAAGAGGAATAAATAAGATCTGAGATCTGGCTTCAGGTTTTGGATTTGGGCTAAAGTTTGGTGTTGTATTAGTTTTTCCCTCTACAAAATGAAAATGTTCGATTTATATAATCTCCAAAGACCAAGGCCAGACCAAGACTTGGAGTCCCTAGTTGCCAAATGATTTGGCAATCCTTCAAACAGATAATCTTGAAGCAGTTGTTAAACACATATTTAGTACATCCAAGGTCAATGAGATCAATGCGCAAGGAACTTTTTTCTTCCACTTGAGGTCCCTGTCCACACTGGCTGCAATGAGATCAATTTCTATTTTCTCATGTAGAGAAGTATCCGCTCCTTTCTGTTAACCATCACTGTATCTCTTATGAACTCTTGTCTGGTTTTGGCAACCTTTGAAGATTAGTGCTAAAAAATACACATTACTCTAGCTGTGATAAACCTTTGATTATCTATCATCTATATACACCCAATTTAACCACCTGTGTCCTTTCTAGCATGTATTCTTCCACCTAGAATATCCTTGCTGTCTTTCTCCTCCCTGTATCCTAATGGTCCAAACTTGCTTCTCCCACAATTTTTCCTTGATATCTCAAGACAGAATGAGGTGTTCTCAATTCTGTGCTCCCATGTATTTCTTGCCTCTATGCAAAATTTATTTTATTGCTATAATTTATTTGTTTATATGTGTTTAATAATGTTAATAATGAATAATTTTAAAATGTTAGTACTGTGAACCTGTGAGATTAACATTCTGCATTTGGTTTTGTGTCTCATGTCTCTCTCTTTCTCAGTGTTTTTGTTACTCAGCTATTGTGAAAAATAATGTCTGTCTATGTCATAAACCAATCCAAAACTCAATGGTTGTAGCAATAAGTATCATTCATTCACACATGTATGGATCGTCTGGAGGGCCCTGCTGTAGTCCTTAGGTCTGTAAGTTGGCTGGGGCATCTCTGTACCATGTACCATGCTGAAGCTCATTAAATGTTGGGGGAAGAGGCTGCTCTTATCATGGCAATGAGAAAACAAGTATGATTCAAGGCCCTGTTGTAAGTCATGTGCACCATATCCCACATAGCCAAGTCCAAGGACAAGGGTATAAATGTACACTTCTTTAACCCTGAAGCCATAAAAAGAATTATGTATAATATACAGAGGGAGTGAAGAATTATACTACTAATTCAATCTACCATAGTACTTACCTTTTTTTTTTCAGTATGGATTGAACCCAGGGGCATTCTACCTCTGATCTACAACCCCAGCCCTATTTTTTATTCTTTATTTTTGAAACAGGGTCTCACTAAGTTGCAGAGGGCCTCACCAAGTAGCTGAGGCTGGCCATGAATCTGCAATCCTCCTGTCTGAGCCTCCCAAGTACTGGGAGTACCACGCCGGGCTGTACTTGCCTTTTAATGTTGCATGAATGCATATGCACGAGTAGATTCAAAATTGAAGATGACTCAATAAGGATATGGTTTAGTAGTAGGGAAAGATCAGAACAAAGTGCTAATTTGAGCTACAAGTTGTGCTACTGTTTGAGGCTACTCATTGACTAATAAAATGGAAGCCAAATGGTGTGATCCAGCCCTGCCCAGTGACAAGAAGTGCTAGACAACTGCCATGTCTCTTGTGAGTTGTTCCTTAATCCAGACCTAAGCTCAGGCATAAAAGCAGCCTTTTCATATCCTGACAGCAATTGTCTGGAAGAAAGAAAAGGAAAGAAGAGGTCATTTCAGGTACCTGTATAAATCCCTGGCAATGAGAGTAGGAAGCTATTCCTTTCTGTTTTCACTATTCCCTTTAGATTCCTGAGGACCTCCTTCTCTCTTCCTCCCCACAAAATTATCACTGGCATTAGTTAACAAAAAAAATAATTTTTCTCTTTGCTAATGCTTGGTACATATATTCAAAAAACCTTATATTCCTTATATTATAATATGGAGGGATGATATCAGTTCAGTAAATAAAGTGCATTGGAATAGGGGGATAACTTCAGACAAAGGGGGACAAACATGAAAAATAGCCATGCAGGGCTTTAATATTTTACATGTTTATAGAAAGACATGAGAATCTCCCTAGAAAAAAGTGTCATGGACACATGAGGGCTGGAGTGAAGTCTTATGTGAGCTTTTTAGAAAGTCAATGTTCCAAGAGAAAGAGAGCAGAGGAGCAGAGATTCGTGAACTCAAGAAGAGTCAATCAGGAGGGAGCAGGTTAGGAAATCGGCTACTGGAGGCATCTGAATGCAAGACAGCATTGTACAACCTATGGAGGGACACAGAGCTCCAGAGAGCATTGCCAGCATTCTGCTGAGTAAGTGTGGGGAGGCAGGTGATAGCACCACCAGCTGCAGCCCGCAGCTAAAGGAGGGCCACCCAGGAAAGAGCACTGCTGAGGGCCACACGGGTCCCCTAAAATTCATGTGTTGAAACGTAATCACCAATGTGATACTGTTTGGGAATGTTTTTTTTTTTTTGGCAGAACCCTCAAGGATGAGATTGAGATCCTTTTAAAACATAGGCTGAGCACTCAGGAGATCAGGTGGAGGTGCCTCAAAAGACCGGGAATGCGACCACCATATGACCCAGCTATGCCACTCCTGGGGATCTTCCCAAAAAAATTGAAGTCAGAATATTATAGTGATACATGCATATCCATGTTTATAGCAGCACAATTCACAACAGCCAAACTATGGAACTAGCCTAGGTGTCTGTCAACATATGAATGGATTACGAAACCATGATAGACACACAGTGGAATTGTACTCAGCCGTAAAGAAGAACAAAATTATGTCATTTGCAGGAAAATGGATGGAAGTAGAGAATATTATGCTAAGTGAAATCAGCCAGTCTCAGAAAGTTAAGGGCCATATATTTTCACTCATATGTGGAAACTACAGAGAAATTAGGATATAAAAGGGACTTGAGATAAATCCCCTTCAGATACTAGAGTAGTGGAAGGGGATTTAGGAGAGGAGTTGGGAAGGTAAAAGGGGAGACTTGATGAAGAAAGCAGTTCAAATAATGCTATGCTCACATATGAAGTTTTCAATACCAAGTTTGTTATTATGAATGGGGAGGGGGAGGGAGTGGGGCGGGACCCAGAAGGAAACGTGCCCAGGGCTGCGTGCATGTATGTTTCTACCACTCTGAACCTCACTGTGATGTAAAATTACAATGCAACAATTTTAAAAATTAAAAAAAATAGAAAAAAAAGGCTGAGGCAGTGGGTTTTCTTTCTTCCATTCTTTCTCCATGAGGTTGCAGCAAAAGGGCCCTCATCAGACACCTAAGCCAGGGCCTGCCCTTGTGCCTCCCATCCTCCAGAGATGTGTAAACATGTTGTGGTTCTTTATACATCACCCAATCTCAGATATGTTGTTACAGTAGCACAAATGGACTAGGATAGTCCATTTCTATTGCTCATTTCTCTATTGTTCCAAAGAATAAAAGGGAGTTGCAGGCCTTGATTTGGAGAGTAGAAAGAGGCTGGATTAGCAGACTCCATAGTAGTCCTGGGAATCCAGCCTCTGAATGCCTGTGGCTAGAGAACAGAGGGCAGAGAGGCCTGGGACAAATGGGCTGCTGTAGTATCTGTAGTATCTGTGCCATCATGAGTGATGGGAGACAGTGGTGGGTTTTCCTTCCCTTTACATAGCCCAAGTGTTGATATGCTCTGATATTCTGGAAAAATTTGAACTGAATGGGAAATGCAAAGCTACAGAAAAGAAAGCAAGGGAAGGGCACAAGCACTAAAATATAGTATCTACTTTTTTTCTACCCCAGTTCTTCCTTTATATTTTGCTTTTTTTTAAAAAAATAGCCATATTTCATCTTCTGTTCCCCTCAGGATTTTGTGGAAAGTGATTTATAAATTATTGCCGAGCACTTGGAAAGGGTAAAGCACTTAATAACATTCCAAACCAGGCCAGGAACGGCAAATTTGCTGAGTGTTGTAGGGAATTTCAAAGTTTTCAAGCCCCAATGAGACTGTGGAAAGACTGAGACTTTTTTCCTTTATGTGAACTTTAAGTTACTATGTATATAAATAAGTAAAGTAAAGCTATTTGACTTTTTTCAGGCAGAGGAATAGAAGAACAGAATTTTACTGTATACATTTTTTGTACCTTTACCTGCACATCTTTCTCAGCCTCTGTTTTTAAGTATTTACTCACAGGGTAAAAAATGACAAACACAAAAACAAAAAAGTAAAAAGCAAAGCTTCCTGCACAACATATACTAAATTTCTTTATCTTTGACTATATTTATTCATTAACATAATCCAAAAAGAAAAGGAAGAATGGGTAAAGATCCAATAATGAACGTACAAATTCTGAATGTTGCAAGTCTTCAGTGGTGGTCCAGGAATCCTGAAGTAGTAGACTCAAGTATAAGGCAAGACCCTTGTCTTCACAGGGCTTATAACTCAGTTGTGAAGACAGAAGGACATATGCAATGAAATGAAAAATATAAGAAAGTTTGGTGTGGTATTGATTGTGTATATATATTCCTGACATATGACACACAGGACACTTTTTCTAACAGTCTTAGTATCATATAATGAAAGGGTAGGGATTCACATATCAGGAAATCTTTCTGAAGCTATTTTGGCAACAGTATCTGAAATAAGGATGGCTGGGATTATGGAGATGGGACTATGTGTCTTAGGGAACACTGGAAATGATGAATCCATATCAAAATGAAAGTTTATATTATTTTCTAATCTTATAAATTTATAGTATTATAAATTTACCTCGTTGTTTTTTAACAGTGGCCAAACTTCAAATACATGATGATTTTCTACATCAATACTAAAGATCAAAGGAAAATGTTGTATCCGCCTTGACCGACTTTATAAGGTAAATTAAGTATGGGTTGGCTTAGGCAATTTTAAACTAGGCATTATTCTTTACCCCAAATTTGTCAACTATTTAAAAATGTGGAGATATACAGTAAAAATTTCAGTATTAAAAGCAGCTTAGTTTTGGACCCAATCTCCTATCTTTCCAGGTTTTACTTGCCTCATTCTACCTTCCTTGTCCCACCTGCTTTCTCTGTTGCACATAAATGTCCTGGTGTTTTTCCCTGAACACTCACATTTTATGTCTGTGTCTTTGTATTCTGCTTATGCAGACTTACACCTACAATGTTTGTCCCTCTAAGCACAACCGAATACACATAATACATTCTTCAAGGACCGACCCAGATAACAATCTGTATGAATCCATTTCTGATGCCTCTTTGCTGCCCATTCTTCTGGATAGAATCAAACATACTGTTTTCTGCCCCCCCCCCAGTACTTTGAACATATTTCTATTATTTCTTTTACCGGATTGTTTTAAGTCCATGCAATTAATTGTTTACATACTTTACCCCCTAGACTTAAGTTCCCTGAGGGCAGGCATTGTGGCTTCTCAGGTTTGTATTCCCAGGACATAATGTAGTACATGGAAGTTAATCAGGATTCAATAAACTAAAAAGGACTGAAATAATATTTGTGTTTCATGAGACATTTTTGTCTAGAGATGAAAGAGAGAGAGAGAGAGAAAGAGAGAGAGAGAGAGAGAGATAGGTCATCTCAGATTAGTATTCATACCAGTTTGGAAATTTGCTTTCTATTTTAATCTTTCTTTTTTGAAACTTCTGGCTTAAAAAGCAGACTCTTTCTAGGTCATAGGATTGGCAGGCTGGCTGTGACTGCCTTGATATTTCCTGGAAAATAACTGATAGGTATATGTCTGTAAAAAAGGCATGGGAAGATAATTTTCAATTAATTGAATGGTGAAATATGTGTGTAAGATATATATCAATGTGTCTCTGCATATAAAAAAGAAGCACAAAAATAATTCCCTTCTTGCTTCAACATTTAAGCTACCTATTAATTTTCACTTATTTAGACAGCATCTATATTATTCATTCTCTAGGCTTTTGGCTTTCTCACCTTCTTCTATTGCTTCCCACATTTTGATAGTTTCATTATTCCTATGTATAAGAAGATAAGTAATGTTAGAGAAAAAAGCAGGAAAAGTTGAAATTAATCAATGAATGTTTTTCAAAATTTTGGTGTAGACAAAATATTTGGGGATTTAAATGTAGTGATTATGATGCTCATGGCCTCATAATCTCTCTGATATAGCTATAATTTAAATTATATTTCTGTGGTATTTATTTCTGATATTCTTTAAGTTGGACATTTTTTTAAGTATTTCAAAAGTATTTTAAAACTGAGTCCTGCTGGTCTGGTGGAATGCTTAATCCCAAATAGCAATAAATTTGGGGCTTCATTATGGTTATGTCAGATTTCCAGGAACATACACAGGTATTGATGCCCCAGAGCACTGGGGATTTGGGAGAGACAGCCTTCCAATCTGGTATCAGTTTTTACATTTTATTCAGTAGACATCCACTTCCCTTGCTGTTTCTGTGCCATGATTAGGGAAGAGGAATTTTGGTAGAGAGGAACAAAGACTCAGCACAACCTCTCTTGTCCCTTCCTTCTATCACTGGGAATCCATTTTTAGTTTGAAAGAATCCTTTCTCTTGATTTTCTTAAAGACACTCACCTTCACCCATATTCTCTTTTCCCTTCCTTCTATCACTGGGAATCCATTTTTAGTTTGAAAGAATCCTTTCTCTTGATTTTCTTAAAGACACTCACCTTCACCCATATTCTCTTTCCCCCCCCCAGGCCTCAGGTTTTGGAAATAAAAGCCAAGAAACATTCTGCAGGAAGCTGCTTTTGCTTGCTTGCTTTCTTCCCTGTTATGTATGTTCCCCACAGCAATAAGCAAAGTGTCTCACCTATGTTAATTGGGAGAAAGAAAAGGTGCAAACAGAGAGCAAAATGTATCTCAGAAGAGCATCCAGTTACAAAAAATATAAGAAGAGTTGAGGGGAAGGATGAATTTATCTTATACTCAGACTCACTAACCAATTGCAGACTCTTTCCAACAAAACCTGTATTTCTCTGAAAATGCAACCATTGTCTCCCATGAAGAAATTAAGCAAACAAGGAACTAGAGTTGTATCAATTCCATTACTTACATTTGTTTAAAACACAACCAATGATGTGTGAAATTATATAATTATTATATGAATATAATTTGTTAATTAATATTTTCACTGAAAGTTAACTGGAAAGTTCTTGCTTGGCAAATTTTTATATTTCTTTTCCCTCCCTTAGGCAACATATATCTCTCACTATTGAGCATGTTTTTGGCCAAAATCATGATGCTTGTCTTGGCAAACAGAGAGCTATAAACCTAATGACCAATCTTTCATTATGATTGCTCCTCTCTATTAGAAACATTAGGCTTTGGAAGGAAGTAATTTAAATGTACACATGCACGTCAGAATTTTAATACTTAAGAGAAAGATTATAATGAAAATATCTTCCTTAAGATGAGCTCAGGGGTGGAGGTTATCTCATAATTCTAGAGAGGATACTAAGTATGAAGATCCATCCATTTTTCCCAGCCCTCAGATGTGGCTGCTCCTGGTTCTTGGGCTTTCAGACTCAGACTGGAACTTACGCGATGGCCTCCCTTGGTTCTCAGGCTTCGGGCTTGATTTAGAACAACACCACTAGTTTTCCCAAACCATTTGCTTATAGCCAGAAAATTGTGGGATTTCTCAGCCTTCATAATTTTGTGAGTTAATCCCACATAATCTATTTCTTCCTATTTATCGTTCTGTAGTTATATCTATGCCCTATTGGTTCCATTTCTCTGGAGAAACCTGAATGATACATAACGAAGAAAAGGAACAAAACTCCTTATTTACTATCTTAGCATTTTAAGGTTTACAAAGCACTTTTCTATGCTGTGAGTTTTTCATTGGAACTTCTTAGTTGTCTGAATTGCACCTTATTTTATCTTGATGCCATACATAAAATACTGAAAATCAAAGACTAAATAAGGTATTAAAACCTACATAGCTAGGATCAACTTATGTCTCTTTTGATAATGTACTATTTGCAGTAAACCATCAGAATTTTTACCAGAGTATGTAGCTGACCACTTCAAATGCTATTATATAAAACAAAAATTACTAGTTTAGACAATACCTAATTTGGAAACCTCATTTTCTACTACATCTACCCACATACATCCTTCCTAAGCAGGACACACAGGATTAATAGCATGGTCTTGTACTGCCCAGGGTTATGAATAATTATAAGTTGACACACCCTGACTTTACCATGTTCTGTTCCCAACAGAAAATACCCACAGTTTGCCAAACTGTGAGGTTAAAGGTATGATCCTGCAGTCTGCCATGTCTATCCTAGGCTTCTGACACCAAGTGCAAAAAGTTAGGGTCTAACTACAAAATTAGAGAGAAGATCCAATGCACAAGACTACCCTTGCTTTTGATACCAACTGCAAATTTAGGAGTTTCCCAAAACTACCCTCAAGAATGAAAATTTCTTTGAAAAATTCAGGGAACTCATTGAAACCTATTACATTAAGATATGGCCTATTACAAGAACAAAATACAAATGAGAAATAGCTAAAAGAAGAGAAGCTCAGGACAGAGTTGGGAAGGATTCAAAATTCAAAGTTTCTATTATCCTCAAAATTCATTGCCTTCCATGCCCCAATCTATAATGATATTCAAGGAGTTTTGCCAACCTGGGAAACGCATCTGACATTTCATGTCCAGAATTTTTATAGGGGCTTCATAACCTAGGTATGATTGTTGCCACAGGATTGAAGTCCTGCTCCTTCCCATGAGGTGATCTGAAAGACCTATCATGAGTCCCCTCATTGGCATAATCAAGTAGGTGTGTCCTGAGAACTCACAAGGAGTCATCCTATTAACTTATCAGGTGTAGTCACAGGAGCCCATCATGAAAAATAAACATACTCCTATCACTCAGCAAATTCCAAGGATCTAGAAGTTACCTGCCAAGAACCAGGGAAAAAAGACTAGACTTCTCTTTGGGCAAGGCCACTCTTTACTATACAAAAGAAGTCAGAACTCAGTGAGATTCTGGCAGAGAGAGAGAGAGAGAGAGAGAGAGAGCACTTTCAATCCTTTCTAATTTATTTCAGTGAGTGAATCAGTCACAAACCTTAGCATGGTGTAGTATTAGTAAAAAGTTACATCATACCTTAACAAATGACTGACACCCAACATATCAGTGAGTCTATACTATAAAGTGAGAGCTTCTTTCTCCACTCAGGGAATTCCATGTACCCCTTTCCCTCTGCACCATGCTGACATTGTAATATCTTCATTAAGAAACTTCTAAACACTATACATAAGACAAACTCTCATTTTTAGATTCTTAAAGACTATGCTCAATTGTCATCTCTCTTTTGGGGGCCTTCCTAATCTTCTTAGACTTAACTATGTTTCATGAGCTGGGGGATATAAATATTGGCAAAACATGGTTCTCCTCTCAAGATAGAACTCCACTTGTTCCCTTAGCAGATTGTGAGATTTGTCAGTAAGTACTCTTTTCTTTCTTTCTGTACTGGGGATTGATCCAGGGGTGTTCGACCTCTGAGCTACACCCCAGCCCCAGCCCTTTTTTGCTTTTTATTTTAAAACAGGGTCTAGATTAGTTATCCCATGATGGCCTCAAACCTACAATCTTCCAGCTTCAGTCTCCCAAGTACTGAGACTACAAGTTTGTGCCATCGCACCTAGCTGGTAAGTATCATTTCTTATTCATCATTGTGTTCAATCTTTGTCCCAGTGACTATACTCAGTTAATATTTTTGAAAAGAATCTATAATAATCATCTTAATATTGTAGACATTAAACAACTGTTATTAGTTTGTTAGGATTTCCATAACAAAGTGCCACAGACTGGGTGGTTTAAGTGACCAGAATTAGTTTTCTCACATTCTGGAGACTAAAAGTTCAAGATCATGGTGTCGGCACACTTGGTTTCTCCTGAGGCTTCTCTTGCAATTGGCCGTCTTTTTCCTATGTCCTCATATGCCCTTCCTATGTGTATTGCAACCCTGGTATCTCTTCTTACAAGAACACCAGTCATATTGTGTTAGGGCCCACACAAACGACTTCACTTAACCTTAATTACCTCTTTAAAGGCCCTATATCCAAATCCAATCATATGATAAGGTATTTGGGGTTAAGATTTTAACACATGAGTTTTTGGGGGGACACAATTCAATCTATAACAATAATCAAATAGATTCTTAAAAGGAAGAGTGATGTGATAAAAATGAAGATACTGTTAGTATAGCATATAGAATGAAATTAATGAAAATAATACTATGGCAATATCAGCAAACTAAGAGCTTCATGTTGGTATTTAGGACAATAGTCTTCATGGTGAATTTTTACAAGAAACCTTGGTGTGACTTGCAAATTGACAAAGCTAATTCAATAAATCAGCAATGTCGATCATTCACTGGCCCAGGTCTTCCTTTCCCCATGTGGAACATACAACCAGATATGGTAATTTCTGTTTGATCAAACATTATTTCCTAAATAGAGAGACATAAGTGAGTTGTTATTGTCCAACACTCATAGCAGCTGTGGGAATGGGAAAAGTGACTAATAAAGAATAGGTAACCAACAGAATTTACCATAGTCCACTCCTTGGAGCATTCACTTGCTTCTTAAAGATCCACTTGCTTCTTAGTTAAAGTTACTCAGTTTAGGTACGTCTTATCCAGATTTTCCAGTTAGTCACAATTTTGGGTAAAATATATAAGAAGAGTTAAAAGAAAAATTATAGTTCTCACTGAAAAGTTTATCCTGACTCTAGGACTGAGATTCATCATCTTCATTCTGCTGGTTTTGGCAGCTAGTCAGGTGGTTTGACCCAGATTCTCATCCCTGATGCATTGGAGTTTGGGTGACCTTCTCAGATTATAACTGGGCATGGGCATATCAACATATGCTACGACTGATGACCTGTGTGTCAAATATATACCTTCTTGTTCCTATTATATAACATCAGTCCTTCTTCCTTATGATGATCAGGATTAATTATGCCTGGTGGAGATAATTTTCTTTTGCTTTTCATACTGATTAACTTATATGAGGCTCCCAAAGTGTTAAGATGGTAGCTACAGAATAGAGTGTAGCGGAACTCGGTAATAATACATTGACGGAAGCATCACCCTTCCTAGATTCAGAAACTAGACCTATAGCGCTTCAAGTTGCAGAGGCAAAAAGGACATATTTCCTAAGTATGAAAGTGGAATGGACAGTAAGCCAGACCACTTCTGCTTCTACTAATTTCCTGGATCTGTATACTCCATTTATTTGGTATATGACACTATATAATGATTGTTGGTTTAAGAGACATACCACATCTTGAGGAATACTGGATAGTATGCTTATAGAATATTACCTCCAGTCTGTGCCTCAGCTAAGACTTTAGGATACCATGACAACACTATAAGGATTATGGCTTCTGGATAGTGCGATATGTGATAGGACCCATGGATCTCATTTATGTACCTACTACCATATTTCCTTTTCCTCAGTTCAATACAATATTGTAAGGCACATGATCATGGGATTCCATGTCCATTGTTAAGACATTCTGCGAGTCCTTACTGTGTATTGGTGTACCTTCTAGGTAGGTAGGACAAACTCATACCCAAATGCAAGTCAGTTGAGGTCATAATGAAACACTGTTCTTTCTAAGATATAAAGGGCCCAACTAATGGTAATCAACTTGCCAGATTTTGGTTAGCCTCCTCATGGAGTAGTGCATTGAATTCTGTTACTGGAAGGTTGGAAATTATTAGTGGCAGAAGCTAGCTCAGCTTTTGTGAGACAAAGCCTTCTGCTGTTGGGCCCACATATAGGATCCATCTCTTCCACCATGCTTGCTCTCTTTACTGGGGTGGCCAATGAGAGTGGCTTGTTGATATCTATTGGGCAAATCATCCTATGAATCTGTTATTTTATGCCTATTGTTCAGTGGATACCTCTATGAACATTAATGTGTGGCATAAAGATCCTAACACTTTGTGTTTTTAGCCATATGTGCAGCCACTTGCTTCCTCCCTTGAACCACTTTTTCCTGATCTTAGACTCTTGTTCATTTTGTGGCTCTACCCAGCAATCTAAGTCACTCTTGACTGTTCATGAACGTGTAACCTCAGGTACCTTTTCTTTCCATTAAGAGTAGATGAACAGATAAATAGCCCCCAAAGCTGTCCTTTGGGAGAATATTTTCCTATTGTTACCATTCAATGTTACTCTTGATTAGGGGGCATAGTGCAGAAGCAATCCATTTTCTGTACCTGCATAGCATTCCATTCATGAATCAAATTCAGGCTCGTACCGTGTGTGGTTACTTGAGTGTCTGAATACTTGTAGGGTTTCAGGTCCTTCTTCAGGAAGATCCTGCCTTTCCTTTAGTTGGTATGTTCTGTGTCTTAGAACTAGTGTAAGTCTGGACACTCAGCAAAGTGGAGCTGCGATTCCCCTTTGGAATAGCTGATTTCAGGCTTCCATTCATTTATTCCCCATCCCTTTTGATTATATATGAAGCAGCACTCATGTTGGTGGCTCATCTTGTTTGCCTTAGAAACACGTTCTGCCTCAGTACATCTCCAAGGACCACCACTGCCAATCCCCACCCTCTCCCATTCCCAGTTCTGGTCTTTTGACCTTGCTGCCATTTAAAGTAATTCTACCCATTTTGCCTCTGAAATTAAGTGCTGCCACCAAATCTGTGATGTTACAGGGCCTATCATCTCCCCATTGCTACTAGAAAATTAAGTTTTATAACAGAATCTCCTACTATTAGTCCCAGCCTGCACAAGATGGCCACTGCCAAGTTCTCAGTGTGCAGATGTCCCTCCTCAGCAGCACATTTTCTATAACCTTGGTAAAATGTTTCTGTCATGAGGCGCTGATTTTGGTGACTGATATAAACAGGTTGTTTGAGAAATTGTATTGAATTTATCCAGCAATTTTATGGAAAGGGAGAGGAAGACTTTGTACATTCAGTTATTAGAAATGTTCTTTCTGTAATTGGATAGGGATAATTCATGAGGCTTTTTCCATGACATGAGGGAAAATTTCATAGTAATATGTAATTTTATTTTCTAATGTTCCAGGTTTAGAAAGCTTCCTTCTGATTATTCATTTATTTTCCAGATACCTTGATAAAGAAAAGGCAGTGCCCAAAATAGCAGGCACGTGGTTACATTTTCTGAATCTCTCTGGTAAGGGAATAAATTCAGATTTCTAGACCTGAAAGACTTAGTGCTAGTAGCAACAGGAAGCTATTCATTCAATATGAGATAGAACTGAGTTCTCTATTTCTGAAAGCATTCAAACATGGTAAAGAATCGTGTGTCATGGCTGTTAGAATATTTTTACACTAGGTAGAATGTCCTATGATTATCATTTGCTTTACTAGAAGGACCTATGACACTTGACAGAATTAATTTTAAACAAGCACAATCACAAGGAATCTTTGCAAAATTGTGTGCTAATGCTAAGAATTCTGTATGCCACTACTAAACCTCCCAGAACCCCATGAACCCTCCCCAGATGGATTCCTGAGCTTCCACTTTGGTACTGCAGAAGCCGCCTGAGATTTTTGCATCTGCATTGTCTGTGGACAATGCTGAACATAAGGGATATCCAAGGATGAGGATCCGGAGTCCAGCTACGCCCGTGCCATTAAAGGGAGGCTTGCTTGCTGCTTTCTATTGGGAGGGATTGGTGCAAAGGATAAATGATAGCTGTAAAACTGCATATGTACTGACTATGTGAATATAAGCAGGTGGAAAACATAAATGCTTCTTTGATCACGAATTAAAATTATACCTCAAGAAAGAGAGTGGCTGTTGGTGTCTGAGAAACAATAGCAGAAAGGCTAAGACAAAGTTATCAGAGAAGATGCAAAAGTAGTGAGCAGAGAGACAGTCACTAAAAGCAGGGGTGTGAGAATCAATAGGCCTTTGTTCCATTCTTTAGCACCAACCAGTGTTGCAGAGTTAGACAACTTACATTGAAGCTTCAAGGCTCAGCGTGAGGATAACTAACATTGTGTTTCTGCAATGATTAAATTAGATGATAAGCACTTAACACTGTACCAAATAATAGCATGCTAACTATATAATATTAGAGTACCATTATTATTAATAAAATTTGGAAGCATAAGTAATCATTACAAATACCATTACATCTAAAAGTCATATCTATTGTGCTTCTTTACATAAATATCAGTAGTTGGTGTATTAGCTTTATCATTATTTTTAATCTCTACTGTCTACTTGCAGATTTATTTCACTAGTACTTTTACTTTTAAAGAGGATATATTGAATATATATCTCTATATCACATGTAATATATATGAACTGTCATATATTGTGTATATTATATACATACACACATATGTGTATATATATATCACAGAAACATATGTTAAGTTTATAAAAGTAATGACCTTTATATTCTTTGAATCAGCTTTCCTATCATTTCTATGGCATAGCAGACATAAAAAATTCTCTTTGTTTAGCTCGCTGATATCAGCTGGGAGTTAGTAAGCTGAGTATGCATAAGAAGGTGGGAGCTCTGGCTGCTTAGGCCCGTGGCAATATTTGCAACCTGAAAATAATATAGAATATGGTGGAAACATACAGAAAACACAATATGAGGCAGAATTCTAATCTCAACAGAAGGATAGAATAGAATAGATAGAATAGAATAGAATTTTGAGTTAAACCAACCATGGATTATTTCTTTTCTTACGGCTATATTGTATTAATTTAAATTCCAAGGGGAGCAGAGAGTTTCCAACTTTTTAAAGCAATTATTTTATTCTTTAATAATTTTATTTTGAGGAAAATTTCTTGTCATGTTCAAATCTTTAACACCCTTCTTGCATTTAACTTTCTAGTCCTGCTTTCTATTGTAGCAACTCAGAGAAACTCTGCTTTCTTGTCTACTTACACAGTAGATATTTTGTATATTTCCTTGGCTGCCCAACATTTGAAACCTTCCTGTGTTTAGAAAAATTCACTGATTTTGTGAGTCTCATGGGGAGGAGAGAGAGAGGGAGGCACAGGCAGAAATGTTTATTCCCAATCTCTCTTAGCTCAACCAATTTGATTCAGGAGGCCTGAACTTTAAATTTGATGCTAGTGACCCAAGAAAAGATGGACCACAGACTGCACCATAGAAGCAAGCAGCAGCAAGAGGGGTTTTAGGGCTATGTTTCTAGGGACAGAAACAGTAGAATAGAAGTAGTATCCAAGGTTCAGTACAGGGATGAGGGTGGCACAAGTCAGCAGGTCAGATACTCAGTGTGGTAGCAGTAGTGTGTGCTCATTGAACTGGCTTTGTGAGATGAATTGAGATGGGATCCTGGGTGATCCTAAATCATCCTCATTCCTATTTTTCAGGCCTGGTCATGCATCCTTACCAGTGATTTTGTGAGATGCATAATACTTTCTCTATATTTTTTTCTGTTTAAATGATTAAAAGTCCATTTCTTTTGCTTGCAACTAACAACTCTGTCTGATATAGCATGAAAGCCATTTAAATAGTTGAAGATGGCTGTGGTGTCTTCCTTAGTCTGATGTTCATTCTTCTCTGGAGATATAAGCACTTAACACCTGCATCCTCAGCAGCATGCATTGTTTGCCTTTCTGTGAAAGTCTGATGACTAAAAATTTATTTTAAAGAAAATGTATCAAATTGAAGTTTTTATAATTGTTTGAAATCTGGTTGACTCTGCACATGAAAGGAGATGTTGAGCTTTTTAAATATAAAACATATAGCATGCTATGGTTTGAACATTTTTGTCTCTCCAAATTCATGCTGAAACTTAATCCCGTATGTAACAGTGTTGGGAGGTGGAAGAAGCTGCATCCGCCTGTGAACCCAGAAACAGGCTCTCTCTTGGTGGACCTGAAGTGTACACTTATCCTGGTACTATCCCTAAGTACCATGTTTCTGGAGTCAATATAGTCTATGTATGTAAGAACCAGACAGGAACCATGCCTACTTGAATCCCTGGCATCAGGCATACCAACTGTGGATTTGACTACAGATATATCAGCAGGCATGTGACATGGATCCAAACCCTCTTGCCTGTTATCCCAGAGACAATCCCATCATCCCAGAAAACCCAATAGGGGTTTTTTAGCTGCTAAAACTAATCTTTAAAGACTGGAAGAGGGTTTATTACTTTGATATACAGACCTAAAGAAGGCTACATGGATAAAGATGAATCCAGCAAATATAATACCATGAAAGGAAACCAATACCAAAGAAATATAGATCTGTTAATTGCTTGAAAAGTAATTTGAAATAATCACCTTAAAGAACTTTGATGAGATGTAATCAAACACATATAGACCTCTAAATGAAATTAGAAAAAACAATGCATGAGCAAAAATTGAAGTTTAATAAAGACATGGAAACCATAAAAGAACCAAATAGAAAACCTAGAACTATATAAGGATAGAACTGAAAAATTCAATAGAGAATTTCAATAGCACACTTGATTTTGCCAAAGAAAGAATTAGCAAACTCAAAGACAGGTCATTTGAATTTAGTGAATTAGAGAAATAGAAAGAAAATTCATGCACCACATAACAATGGATAGTCATGGACTGCATATATGATGGTGGTCCCATAGATTAAATGGAACTGGAACAGGAATGCATAGTTGAAGAGGCCAGGGAAGAAGGAACTCCAGGAGAAGATAAAAAAAAGAACTCACCCCAACCAAGAAAATTAGAAAATAGAAAAGGATTTGGCAGAAACTATTTCAGACCCCACCAAACTCCTTAAAAAGTTTAAAATCATGGACCCCAACAACCAAAAGTTTTCATTAATATAGAGAAATGCTCATGATGCATTATCTACATACAAGACAATCTAGGATGAAAAAAGAGAAGCAAAATAAAAACAAACCCAACCTCCAAGCAACCTACCATAGCACACCTCTGAGAAGTGACACGCCTCCTCAAGAAGAATCCCAGGCAGGCCTAAGGAGGTGATAGCTGCATGTGTGCTCCTGAAGACCTACTGGGATAAGATGTGCAAGTAGAAGACAGTGATACTGATGATCCTAAGAGGATGATGTTGTACAGGTTTTGATCCTAGGAGCAATAGGATATATCACATAGCCTAGGTATGTATTACACTATATATCTCCTATGCAATGTTCACAAAATGATAAAACCATCCAATTACACATTTTTCAGAATGAATAGCTATCATTAAGAAATCCATGACTATAGAATGAAAAGAGTGAATATAGCATAAGGGACATGTGGGACACAATCAAGCATATGAATAGCAATTATGACAGTTTTAGAAGTAGAAAGAAAGGGTCAAAAAGCATTTCCCAAGTCTTGTTAGGGTAATGGACAGATTCATGGATATTCACGAACAAAATAAATCCACAAAAAGTATTCAGACACATTAAAATCAAGTGGCCAAAAAGTCAAGGACAATCTTGAAAGAATAAAAAAAGGAATTCATCACATGCAAGGGAATCTCATAGGGATGAGGTTATCAGTGGACTTCTCAACAGAAAACTTATGAACCAGGAAGGTTGTGGGATGATATATTCAAAATGCTGAAAGAGAGAGAGAGAGAGAGAGAGAGAGAGAGAGAGGTGATAATGATGATGATAGATAGATAGATGATAGATACATAGATAGATGATAGATAGATAGATAGATGATAGATAGATAACCCTGCCAAACAAAAATATTATACCTGGCAAAAATATCCTTCAAAAATGAAGGAGGGAAGCCAGGCATGGTGATTTATGCCTGTAATCCCAGTACTTGGGAGGCTGAGACAGTATGATCACAGGTTGGAGGATAGTCTCAACAATGTAGCAAGACTCTCAGCAACATAGCAGGACCCTGTTTAAAAACAAAAAATAAAAAAGGGCTGAGCATGTAGTTCAGAGGTAGAATGTCCCTGGGTTCAATCCCCAGTACCACACAAAAAAAAAAAGAAAAGAAAAAGAAGGAAAGAAATGAAGGAGAAAGACATACACAAACAAACAAAATCTGAGGTAGTTCATCATGAAATCTGTCTTAATAAAAATGCTACAGGGAGTTTTTCAAGCTGAAATAAAAGGATGCTAAATAACAACATGAAAGCTCACTGGTAAGAGTAAATATATAGTAAAATTTAGAGTACTATATTATAATGGTGGTACATTTTTAACTCTAATATAAACTTAAGACAAAAATATTAAAAAAGGAACAATCAGAAAACAATTAACAAAATGTCAATAGTAAGTTCTTATCTGACAATAATTATTCCAAGTGTAAATGGATTAAATTCTCTAATCAAATAACAAAGGAGTTGAATGTATTTTTTTAAACATCCTATAGTATACCGAGAAAAGATTCACTTTTCCGTAAGGATACAAAGGTAGAAAATGAAGGTATGGGAAAAAACATTCCATAAAAATGGTACTACAAAGAAGCAAGGTGGTTATATGTCTATCAGACAAAATAGACTTTTATCCAAAACCTGTCACAAGAGACAAAGTTTATTATATTTAATAAAGGGATAAATTCATCATGTTATAGAATGTAATAATTGTAAATAATATACCCCATCACTATTTTACTTGATAATTAAAAAGAATTAAATGTTACTTAATAGATGCTGGGAGTTGGGGAAATGGGAAGATCTTAGTCAAATGGTACAAAATTTCAGTTATGAGATGAGTAAATTCTAGAGATCTAATGTACAACTTAGTGACTTGGGTAAAACTAGTTACTGCAGTATTTATTTGAAATGATATGAGATTTTAAGAGTCCTCCCTCCATGGGTGGTGATGAGTGTGTTAATCTGACTGGAGCAATCATTACACAATGTATTTGTATATCAAATCATCATGTTGTATACCTTGAATATATATAATTTTTATTTGTCAATTAAATATTTTGAGATTTAAAAGTAAGCTATAATGTATTGAAAGTTTTCTGTGTGCTATTTTTATGTAAGATTTCTTATCATTAAATAATACTTCTAGGTAGGTTTAAATCTTACTTTCAAATAAGAGAACTGAGGCTCAGAACGGTTCTCTGATTTTTCTCCATCCAAACATTGATAGCTAAAACAAATTTCCATTTGTTTAAGATTCAAAACTCTTTCCTCTATGCCACATTGCTACTTAAATGTGATAAATGTTTTAAATTTTTGCTCGTGTGAATTATAAAATAAAATAGACTATCATAATCAATATCATTCATTATCAAGATGAGCTAATTACATGGTTTTAACTATATATGTGTATGTGTCTCTATGTGTAACACTAAGATGTTTTTTACTGTTCCTATATATGCAAGTCAGATAAATGTGAATTTATACATTGTCCAGTTAAATACATGAAATCTTTAAATTGCCCTTGAAATGTTAGCAAACCATAAAAATGAAATCTGGACAGAAGATCAAAACATTTTACAACCATATATTTATATTTAATACTTATTTTTAGAACTATGTGTATCTTAAATTGCTTCGAGGAAACCAAATTTGTTAAGATTAAAAGAAAAAATTGAAGGCTTAAACTAAATACAAAAAATACAACTTGCTAATTTAAAATAGTATAAAGCAAATAATTTCAGAGGAAAGGGGCAGTTCTATCTGGCTCTTTTGTGTGACCTTAAAGAGATTCAACATCAGAAGACTTGGTCATAAACTGAATACCAAGAACCAAATGAATGACCTTGAGTAATTAGTCTCTTTGAACCTCAGTATCCTTATCTGTAAAATTAATGCATTAAACTGAATGATCTCTTTCAGCCCTAAATAATTTTATGAGTCTAAGAATCTCTGTATATGAGAGAAACAAAACAATACGAGTAGTTTTATATTACCCTACTAGTTTTATGAGTTAAAAATATATTCCTATTGCTAACACATAATAAAATTAAGAGTCTCATAAATTTGTCACCATTATATAGGTTATAAGATCTGGCTAGTTTATATAACTTCAATTTGTCATTCGTTACTAGATATATTTATGTAATCTGTAGATTACATGCAAACATGGATATAACATGAAGAAAAGTTATGCTTAAATATCAAGTTTACATGTTAAGAGAATTTCTCAGAAGGAAAAACAAAAATAGATTTTTATCTTTAAACTTAAACGTATCATCTCTTTTATGAAAGAACAATACTTTTTCATTGTAGTAATATTAGAAATTACAAATAAAACAAAAATAAAATTTTCCAATCTCATCACTTAGAGATACTTATTACTAATCCATGCTTATATCTACTTAAACATTTTCTTATTCCTTACTCACAAAATGATGAATCACTGTGCACATTATTTTATATTTTTCCTCTTTTGTTTTAATAATATTTTGTAAATGTCTTCTTATTTGATGAATCCTTTACCTTATTTTTAAGATCAGTTCTAATTTTGCTGCCCTTCCTTAGGGGCCAGCCAATTTCAGAGAACTCTGGTCCATTTAGTAAAATAGATTTAGAATAAGAAAAGATGTCATCTTTCCTACTACTTACCTACTGAAATATGAATGTTTGGTGTCTACAAAATTCATATCTTGAAATCCTAATTCCCAGTATGATGGTAGTAGGATGTGGGGCTTTTGGAAGATCAGGAGTGAAGAGCCCTTATGAATGGGACTAGTGAATATGCTTACAAAAGAGGCCTCAGAGAGACCCTGTTTGTTCCTGTCATGTGAAGACACAGCTACAGATGGTTGCCTATGAGCAGGAAGTTTCAGATCTATGACCTAGGGAACAGGTCCTCACTAAATACTATATGTGTCAGTACCTTGATCATGGACCTCTGAGCTTTCTGAGCTATGAAAAGTGAATTTTAGTTGTTTATGAGCCACACAGCTTATGGTATTTTGTTATAGCATTCTGAAATGACTAAGACATTGCTTTCGCTTCTTTCTTACACTGGGGTCTTTCCAATACCTAACAAATGTGAAAATTTAACTTTTCATATAGAGGTATATATTTTTAAAGACTTTAGATATTTATTATCTGAGAATATGAAAGCATTACATTGTCTGAAAAATTGTAACATTTTAGGTCTGGGGTTTACAGAATCGGTTCTATGGAGCCTTGCAAAACACTCATAGGTAATATATCTAAACACAATTGATGAAGTACATGTTCTATATATATATTTGACTATAATACACTAGTAGAAAATGCTTTGGTTAACTTGAAATGCATTCTTATAATAATATAACATACAAATTATAATCAGATTTAAAATAGTACGACATACAAACCAAATTATCTTTTGAATGTACATGTGTGTATACGTGTGATTGGATTTTTTCCACATTTAATGGGCTTTATTTCTACTCTGGACCTTTCTTTTCCATCTCTCCTTGACTATTTCTAATTATTTTTTGGAATATGATTATGGTTATGGTTATGTGTTATTTTTCTAATTATTCTTTGAATTTGTAGGAATATCCATTAATTTTATAGTAGTTTTCATAAGCATGATTGACATTTGGTTTCTCTCTCCCTTGCTCTCTTTCTCTCTCTCTCTATATATATATCTATATCTATATCTATATATCTATATATCTATATGTATGTATGTATATATACATGTATATGCTACAAATTATAGAAAATGTATCAATTTATCATTGTTTTAGAAGTATTGTTTTCAAAACAAAAAATTTGAAAACATCGAAATATATATAAAATATCATTTACCTAGTTATACTTAGTTTCTGAAAAAATCACAAATTTTTGCAATACACAAATATCACTGAATATCTAAAAATAAATTATTGTTTGACAAAAATCAAAGTAAAATATATCTAGTATCTATACATAAAGCTACATTAAATTGGGAAGAGGAGCTGGGTGTGATGGTGCATGTTTGTAATCCCAGTACTTGGGAGGCTGAGACAGGAGGATCACAGGTTCATAGCCAGCCTCAGCTACTTAGTAATACCCTCCGCAACTTAGTGAGACCCTATTTCAAAATAAAGAATTAAAAAAATAGGGCTGGAGGTGTACTGCAAAAAAAAAAAAAAATTGGGGAAGAAGTATTGAAGTGACCCAAACTTGTGCTGTTTGATAGAAAATAATTGTTATGGCTTGGATATAAACTGTTCCCCAGAAAAAAACTCTTGTATTGGTAATATAAATATATTTAGAGGTAAAGTAATTAAATCAGGACTCCAACCTCATTCGTGGGTAAATTGATTGGTGGATTAATAATTTGAATGGATTTACTAGGTGGTAACTATAGGCAAGTAGGTGGTGGCCGGAGGAGGTAGGTCCTGGGGGCATGGCCTTGGGGAATATATTACTTTCTGGTCTCTTCCTCTCTAGGTCTCTCTGCTTCTGATTGCCACGAGTTGAGTAGGTTTTCACTGCCATACCCTGTGGTCATGATGTTATTGTCTTGAACCCATCCAGCCATGGACTGAACCTCTGAAACCTGAGCCAAATAAACCTTTCCTCCTCTAAGTTGTTCTTGTCAGGTATTTTGGTCACAGAAATGTAAAGACTAATATAACCATATTTTGATGTAACCAACATACAAACACTGAGGCATTATTCTGGATTTTACCTTAGCAGCAGCAATGATAGTCAAAGTTGAAAATAAGAGAGAAGTATAAGAAAGATAATAATAAATGAAAAGCTTATACCCATAATGGAACCCTTTCTTTCAGAAAATTATGTCAAAATATGTGTCAGTATCTCAAATAATTTCATATTAATGGTTTTGCTTTAGGCTTCTATTCTTTCCAGGAGAGATTTTTTAAAATTTATTCAAGTATTTTTTCCATGAATTTTTATTTGTTCTGTGTTTATTTATTGGGCCCTGCTATACATGTCATTTATTTATATGGTACTTATTGCAAAGTTATTTCAAAGATTCATCTCTTACATTTCAACAATTACTTGGGGGTGGGGTATTCTTTCTATTTCTATTTCTGTTTCTAGGGGTGTGACAAGTAAGTAGAGATGAATTTTAATTGATTTTTTAAAGGTCAGAAAACAATTCAAAGGTACTTTTATCCCAAAGCTCCAATTTGCTGAAATTAGCTCGTGCTCCTAATCATATATATTTGATCAATTGCTATTTATGTTCATCATTAACTCTGAGAATTAAAGTGACACAGAGATCTTATTTTTATATCCAAATGGTCATTTTGTAACCAATAATTATTTTACAAAAGTATTTTTGGATAAATTAATTCTGGCTTTGAAATTACATGAGTAAGTAGAAAAATAACATAGGTAGCAATATAAACAACTTCTCCTTTCATTAGAGAGCCTACTTTTAGAGTCAGGTAGATGAAATAAATCATTTTTATGTATTATGATTTACAAACATAGACATCCTATAATCCATCAACTAAAGTATAAGCTCTATCTAATATGCCCCAGGCCCTACTCCAATACTATGGCCAATGATGTACCAGGTGTTAAATATTGTTAATATCATATTTATAGAGCCCCTGATGGATCCCACAGCATCCCCTTCCTTGTTCCCAGGAACATCTTCCTTCCAGGAATATCACCTTCTTCAATTCAGTGTGTTTCTAAAATTCCTTTTAGAAATATTTTTCTTCTATAATTAGTGATGGCATAATACCAAATATCCCAGGTAAAGTTGGTACACTATATGCTATGGATAAATTATTATTAGAGGTATTTTCCCTCAAAAGCACTGTTTAATGCAGTATAGAAGGGAAACTAGAAATATATTAAAAATGTGAAGGAGGGAAAAAGGACAGCTTTGCAGATACTGAAGGAAAACTTCCCATTTTCTGTGAGTTCTGTTTGGAGATGTTACTAAGACAGTGACTCCACTGTGGATTCAGAAGATGGTAAGAAGAAAGTTAAAGCTGATCAGTGCAAAGCCAGCTTCCTGGATGGGTTCTGTAGTAGGCACGGAAAGGAGAACAATCGCTGTATATCCAAGCTATATGGATCTGTATTCCATACACAATGAATTCATAATTGATGTGTATTCAAGCTAACAATGGGTGTGTATTCAAGCTATATTGAGTCTCAATATAGCTTTAGAATTAGAGTTGAATGATTTTTCAGGACATCTGCGAGAATGATTTCAATGGTCTCTAATGGGATAGCTTGATTTAAAAACTTACTGTTATTTTCATGGTAACCTTCACATGATGACCTTCATGATAGCACCTGGACCATATTTTACATGGTATGCTCTTTTATTCCATATGTGTACAGCTATCCCTAGCTGTATGATTTTCTACTTTCTTGTGAGAACTACACGTGTTCCTTCTGGGTCCACAGAGTATTAAATCATGTTGGTGTTTACATCTTTCACCAGCCTTATTTATTTCTCTTTTATTTTTTGAAAGCAACAGAAATTTTACTTTTGAATTTCATGCTTCTATAGGTGATGCACTAAAGGTTTAAACAAATGCACATATATTTCTTAAATTTATGAACATTCTTATTATATCCTTTTTCTCAATCACCCAGCTCTCCACTTACTTTGTTCCATTTTCTGTCTTTGTTTTATGTTTGTTTTTAATAAAGTCTAAGAAATTAAATCCCAAAATAAATGTAGTTAGTGTGGTAGGGTTTGGTAGAAAAGAAATACAAAAATACAGAATGAGGGAAATAATCAGGTCATGTCATTTTGCAGTTCCCTACATTGCCTCGACTAAGCTTTTGTAAGTATGCGCTTTAAATTTACAATATCCTTCCTCATTTCATCTTTATTTGGCTAATGTTTGTTTCTCCTCTCTGACTTGCCCATGGTTGGGTCATGTAGTTCTTTAGGTGGTTCTAGGCATTCTGGCTTCATACCATTTTAGCCTCTATCACACTGTTGATATTGCCACTAGATTGGAGATAACTTTAGGGCAATCATAACACGTTTTTGCTTGTTTGTTTTGTTTTTGTTTTTTGTTTGTTGTTTGTTTTGTTTTGTTTTTTGGTACTGGGATTGAACCTAGCAGAATTCTACCTCTAGACTATACCTCGAGCCCTATTTTATTTTTTATTTTGAAACAGGGTCTCACTAAGTTGACAAGGGCCTTGCTAAGTTGTTGAGGCTGGCCTTGAACCTGTGATCCTCCTGTCTCAGCCTCCCAAGTACTGGGATTATATAGGCATGTGCCACCACATTCAGTTCATGTGCATGTTTTTGTCATTAAATTTTATGGTCTGATCTGTGAAATTCAGTACACATTCATAATTAGAAAGTGAATAAGAGTAAGAAAAAGGAAGGGCAAAAGAATAAGAAATGCAGTTTTTAAGTGATTAATGAACATTAAGTAATGTTAATTGTTCACATTTTACCTCCAGTTTTGTGACTATTTACATTATTTTTATTGGTTGAGAGAAACATAGCTGGAGCCTGGTAAACAGAACAGTTGCTTATCTGAAGCACATGCTCTGAAAGTAGAGCATTTTTCTTTTTATTTTAAAAAATAATATGGTTCTCAGTACCTGGGAGGCTGAGACCAGAGGATCTCAGGTTTGAGGCCAGCTTAGCAACTTAGTGAGCCCCTGTTTCAAAATAATAAATGAAATAGGGCTGGGGGTGTAGCTCAGAAGTAGAATGTCCCTAGGTTCAACCCCTAGAACCAAAATAATAATAATAATAATAATAATAATAATAATAATATGGTGATATAATAGTTCATGAGAAAATTATGACAAGGCACAAGATGAATCTGTAAAATCCAGACCCTGAGACAGAGAAAGAGCAACTCTTCTGCCCACCTTCTCCCTTGCTATAAGGTTGTACAGAGTACCTGTTTAATAATTGCTGTTTAATGATGATGGTGATGAGGAAAGTGATAATGAGAACAGTAATTTCTGAAATCTTTTCTTTCCATTTCACATATACACATGGTTCTGCATTTAGGGGTCCTATGGATTTATTTTTGTTTGCTCCTATACTAACTCATTTAATGTAGATAAATTATAGAGGAACTTTCTATGATAAATAATTTCAGAAATAAAATTCAGAAGGAGTGACTTCCATTTTCACCTATGTAGAATAGCTCAAAGAAAAATGCTCTAGTTCAGTAAAAATGTCCATCATTTTTAATTACTAATGCTAACCCTTCAACAGATGATGCATTTTTGTAAGATGCAATATGGGGGCCAGAACTATCTGCTTTACAACCATGACTAAGATGATTGGTAACCAGATAGCTAAAGACCCATGAATTTCTCTTCAACACCCAGAGCTAGACCAGCTGCAGCCTGGATTCTTCAGTGTCCTGAGCAAGCTGTCAAGAGAGGCTGCTGAAGGCATTCTCCCCTTCCTTTGCACTTCCTTCAGGTTTCTGTGACATATTTAATCTAGGTCTTGTGCCCTGTCAACTTCTAATAGTTCTAATTGCCCAACTCTCTGCTCTTGCATGATCGTAAAATCCTTTTAACATTTCACTTTTCCCCTCAAGAAAAGGTATCCCAGTTTCCGGGACGTGACCTTCAGTTGCAGCTTTCATAAACACAGAGGCACAGGATTCATTCAGCTCTCAGCGATGCAGCCGCCTCTGTCCCCACTTCCACATCCCCTAATGGCCTCGCGGACACCTTGCTGGGTGGCGTGCTTTCAATGTCATAAAATAAGGTTGCCCTCTGATCCGGTCATTTCTTTGACTCCTTTTCTCCCCCTGGGTCCTTTTTAGAGTTCCCTTCCAACTATAGAGGATTTGATTTGCTATTCCTTTAAAAATTTTGGATCCTGAAAGAGGGAGGGGGAGCTGTTTCTTTGCTGCATCATTCTAGAGACGTTACTTTTCCACTTTGATCTTGTAAAATGCTAAGCAAATTTACCACTTATTAGTGAGACTGGCATTCCGGGCGATGCTGTGTTTTAAAAACCACTTCCCTGCTATTTACCCTGACCTTAATTCACTGGTTTGTCTTTTTCTGAATTAATGATTATATGCTGTATTTTATTTTCTGTCTTCCTAAATTTCCGTGTTGTCTCTAAACACCTCTAGCTTCTATTTGAGATTAAATCATATGCTTAATGAGATTTAATCACTGCTTCCTATATCCTCTCTCCTTTGTGTCCCAAATATTATTTGCTCTTAAACCTGGCATTCTTTCCTTCCTTTTCGGGTGATGCACACATTAAATTAGAAATCAGCTTTGCACCCGATCCAGCCTTACTTCCTCCACTTGATGTAATCCTGTCCTATACCGAGGTAATTAAAATCTTCCACTATTACCACCCTGCCCTTTCCTTGCTCTGTGTGTGCGTGAGCGTGATATTTCATAGTTCATTTCTCCCAGGACGGCCTATAACATTACTGTTACCACATTTTTGACCCATTTATAATAAAAAATTCTTGTCCTCTGTCACAGTGTATTTCAAAACCCTATCATTCAGGAATTATCAAATTTCCCCCATCAACAAAGTGTCATCTTTTTATTTCTGTTGATTCTGACAAATAGGAGCGCCTCATATACGGTAGTCATTAAAAGGTTTATAAAAGCCTCAGGATTAATGTATTAACATTAACAAGGTTTTGTTAAACAATAATTGACCACTTTATGTAAGCAATTACACGTGGTGGCTAGGAAATTATGATGATATATGCACACGTCGCATGGGCGCCGATGACCTTCTAAAATGGCCGCATATTTTAAAAAGACACAGAGCCCTGGGTAGAAAGGAAATTTTGAAAATCTAGGAGCAGTCTTTGGATTGTTTGCTGCCACTGCTTCTAGGCAACAGGCAAGAGATGTTTACAATCTGGGCTCTCCCCTGCCCCCACCTCTGGAAGCTTTTCATCTGCTGCTGCTGTTGATAGAACCGCAAGACCCAGTGCCTGATAGTGCCCCTCCTCCACCTTGCCTCAGCCTCCTGGAGCCCAGCTGTTAAGGCCTATCTAGCTAATCACCCCCTTTACCACCAGGCTCGTTTGTGGAAGTTAATGTCATGTTTAGAGAGGACAGTGCTGCAGAGAGAGGAGAGGATTTGATTTTTCATTTTACCTGTGAGAAAAACAGCATGGGGATAAGAAACCTCCTTGTCCTTGAGGCCTGACCTCACCGACGCCCACCCGCCACTGCTGTGGGGCCTGTGGGGCGGCCGGGTGAAGTGGCACCGTGTCTCTAGCTCAGGGTGGGATTCAGAAGGGGACTCTTGACCCTGGTTTCACAAAAACAGTCTTTCTCAAAGGGAATGCTCACGTTTCCCAGGATGATGAACAAACAGGAAGGAACACGATTTTAATTTACTTTCTAAAAGCGTGCAACCTTCATCTGTAAGAAACGGAGGACTGGAAATTTAAGAAAACAACAATAATAGGATATCAAATTCTAAAAGGAACTCATTTCTGGCCTTGGGAAACAAGGCTTTAATTCTTCTTTTATCTTGTGGAAAGCAAGAGGCAGATATTTGAAAGGGGAAGGAAAGACTGGGAGGGAATTGAGGGAAAGAAAAATTGCAGACCGGGGCTGTTAGGCCAAGGTTACTGTTCCAGTTGCCTGGAAACCTCTTACACCTTGTTTTGATGCCACCCAGAGCTGGCTGGGGCTGACCAAGAGCTGCAGCTGAGTTTCAGCTTGTCAGCTTCGCTGAGGCAGAGTGAGACTCAGGGACCCTGCAGAGGGTCTTGATTTCTCCAGGTGAGGGGAGCCGGAGCAGCTCATCTTCTAGAGTCCTTTCACTCCAACTGTTTCTGACAATTGGTTCGGTCCAGTGGAGAGGTCTTCGAGTTTGCTCGTTAGAATCTGGATGCTGGAGTCTGGTGTTCTTGTTCCTTTAACCCTGGCTCCGTTCTTTTTCTCCAATTTCTTCATCAGTAAAGTGGAGACAATACCTCATGGGGAGATTATAATGACTTAATGAGACAATATGCATAAATCACTTAGAACCCAGCTTGGAACATAGTAAGCACTTGGGAAATGTTGGCTATTATAATTAATATCTTTTTTAACAAATTAAAGGAAAGAATTAGTAGCTAAAATTCATCTATACTACTTGCTCTCATAGTTTCCGTCACCAAAAAAAAGGTAAGCATTTAATATTAGACCTAGAGCATACATTTTCTGGATACTATGTATCAAAATTAGAAGAAAATTCAACCTAAAAATTATATAAACATAAACATCTACATCCCTTAATGAGGTCGGTTTGGCACCTTTGTCATTTGCATGCCTGCAATTCCTTGCTTCCTTCAACTCTACTATAACTGACCACTAATACTAATACAAACACTAATAGCTGACTTTTTAGTAAAGATGTGTTAGTGAATATGATTACGTTTGATTCTCAGCCTAACCCTTAGAATAGTATGGTGGTTTCCCCCATTTTACAGAGTAGGATTTAGGCTCACAAAGGTTAAATAATTTTTCTGATTTTCCTAGCTATCAAGTGATAGAGCTGAGGCATCCTCTGTCATCTGACTTTAAATCCTCAGCTTTTCTCACTATGTGCTTGTGCTTTAAGCACAGGAGATGGGGTATTGGGTGTGGGGGAGATTTAAAGGATGAACTAAATAGACACTTCACAAAAGAAGAAATACAAATGGCCAATACATACATGAAAAAATGTTCAACATCATTAGCAATCAGGGAGATGCAAATCAAAACTACACTGAGATTCCATCTAACCCCAATCAGAATGGCAATCATCAAGAAGTCAAACAACAATAAATGCTGCTGAGGATGTGGGGAAATAGGAACTTTTCTACACTGTTGGTGGGATTGCAAATTAGTATAGCTGCTGTGGAGATGGGTGTGGAGATACCTCAGAAAACTGGAATATGATCCAGCTATACCACTCCTGGATTATCTTTCCAAAGGTTCTGAAATCAAAATATTATAGTAATACATGCATACCATGTTTATATCAGCATAATTCATAATAGCCAAGTTACGGAGCCAACCTAGATGTCCATCAACAGATGAATGGATTATAAAATTATGGAATATACACACAACGGAATTCTACTCAGCAATAAAGAAGAACAATATTAGGTCATTTGCAAGAAAATGGAAAAACCTGGAGAACATTATGTTAAGTGAGATTAGCCAGTCACAGAAAGTGAAGGGTCCTGTGTTTCCTCTAATATGCACAAGCTAGGGAGTAATTGGGATACCAGAGGGACTCCAGATAATGGAGGAAAAATTCCAGTGGAGTGAGGGAGGTGGTCTGGGGGAGGAGGGGTGAGGGAAAATTGATAAAGGAATCACTTCCATTGACATTATGTACATATATGAGAATACCAATGTCAATCTCAGTATCCTGTATGGGGAAGAAGGGGAATGGGGAGGAAGCCAGGGGAAGCTCACCAAGTGCTGTGTGTATGTATGTCACTATCACTGTGAACTGCATTATGATATGAGACTATAGTGCACCAATAAAAGAATTTTTAAAAAGATAGAATAAATGAGATAAAAGAAAAAAGAAAAGAAGTGTGTGGAATAATAAATTATTTAGATTTGTATCCCACACAGCAGGGGCATGCTGCTGAAGGGAGGCTGCTGACCCTAACATCTATTGAGTGTCCAGCACCAGAGCCTCAATTCTATTTAAAGACCTGTCAGGAAAAAGCATGGCCCTGGCTCCCAGCCCTCACCCGGATACAAATACAAGTCCCTGTCTGAAGGACCCCTTGTCTTTTCTGTCTGGATTTCCCTTATGTTTTAAACATTTCCTTATGCAATTTCAGGCAACAGCTTTCACAGGCAGAACCAAGCGAGAGTTTGGCTGGAAGTTTTGAACTATGATGCTCTAAATACAGCGTATTTCGTTAAGACTGTTGGTCATAGATAGTAGGGACACCTGTACTTCAGAATCAGTCCCGGATACCATTTCATTTTAATTTAAAAGTGTTGACTTCAATCTATAAATCTGTAGTTGCCTTGGATCCTTTTTACCCTAGAGATCAGCTGTTTTTTTATACCTTCATAGCAACTGGGAGCTATAAGAAGCATTTGGTCATAATGTTTCACTGATACAGGCAGGTGTGCATGCGTGTGTGTGTGTGTGTGTGTATGTGTGTGTGTGTGTGTGTGTGTGTGTGCAGAGAAAGAGAGAGTGTGTGTGCTCCAGGGAGAGCACTATTCCTGTATTCTTTCTCAATCATCTGAAGTCCTGTCTTAAAGGGTACTGTAGGTGGAGAAGCCGTGATATGTGGCGGCAGTGGTCTGCTTCACAATTAGCTGGATCAGGAAGCTAGCCCCAGAGTAAAGGCTTTAGAAAGAGAGATGGCAATGATTTATCCCACATCTCTGCTTGAGGATCTTCCAAGGAATGGTAAATTGAGGTGATTATAAAATATATCTAACCTCACCAGGAAAGGGTGCTGCAAGATCTGGCATAAGCATTGTCCTGCCTTGAAGCTAAGAGGGATTTTTGAACTTCACTTCTAGGAGTACGAGTAGATTTTTCTTCTTTAAGCATATTAGTATATATGGTACCAATAGAGAACAAATGCTATTTTATGTTAATATTTACTGTATTGCTTTATGTTAAATATTATTTTAAGTTAATTTAGCAACTTCCTAGCATGTTGTGCTATAAGAACTTGAAGTGGGTAATGCTGAATGGCTCAGGATATTATCTCCATAGCTGGTAGATTAAGTCAGTTGTAATTCTTCTTGGAAATACCTTGCTCTTATATGATTGAAGTGATTCAGCCACAGGGTTATAATACATTTTACCTTCCCATCCCTGGAAGCCAGGCCACATGACAGCCCCTAGATTGGTTGAAAGCCAGAAGTTTAATCTGTGATGAGTCTACCAAAGAAACATAGGGCTGAAGATGGAGAGTTCTAAGCTAGAAATGTAGGATTAAATGAAAATCTATATCCTTCATGGTGAGACTTCTGTACCCCTTCCCACTTGAATCTAAGCATTGTGGCAGGTTTATTCCTCCCAGATAAGACAGTAGAGCATTCCTTTTTGTTGAAAATGTCTTGGAGGTCCTGAACATTTCAAGTCCTCTCATGAAATGGTATAGCCGGGTGACATTACACTGCAAAGAACCAGTAAGCAAGCCTAGCCCGTGGACACAGAAACCTAGCAACTTCTTAGCCCTCCCTCTTAAATATGAGTGGACAACCAACGACCCCAGACCCAGACAGACGAAGAAAAGTATTACAATTAATGTCTTCAGATAAATAGTAAAGCTGCTACAACCTTAAAATAAAAAGAGGATGCTATTTAAAAAAAAGAGACCATAAAAGTGCTCTTTGGAAATAATAGTAGGAATGAAGCATTTATCTGAAGGTTTAAATTATAAAGTTAAGGAAATTTCTCTCAAAGTCAAAAAAAGATATAGAAAATAGGAGAAAGATTATGAAATTAGTAGATCATAGAAGGTTAATAATTTTAAAAATAGATTCTAAAAGAGAAATAGAAGGAAAAAATAGAATGCCTTCAAAATACTGAGGGAAATCATTCTGAGAGACTATATAGGAATTTTACACCCAGTTGAAGTCTAATAAAATATAACTATAATCAAGACAATAGCAAACATGCATGGTCTCTAGAAATTTGCCTCTTATTTACTCTTTCTCAGGCAGTTACTGGAATCTGTGTTTACCAAAAGAAGGGTGTGAACCAAATACGAGGCAGACCTGGGGTCCAGGAAACCAGGAAACCTTTACAGGGGATCAGTGAGTAGAGAAATAAAAGTGAGAATAATAATAACCCCAAAACAAAATCAATATAGTCAGTGTGATTATAGGACATTATACAACTAAACTGTGATGCTATTTACATAATTTTAGTAATGTTAGAATTTATTGTAACCAAAAAATGCTATATGGCTATGAAGAAGTTAAGATGAGAAAAGTGTGTGTGTGTGTATATACATATAAGTTTTAGAAGCAATATAAAAGAGATATATTTTCATCTTCCAAAGTAATAATGGATAATATCAAAAACAAAAATCAAGAAAATTATGAGTGTATAGAAGAAAATACAAAAAACAGTTAATATAATTGAAAGGAGTTGTTGCCATTCAGGAACTGGGAGCCTTATTGTTTTGTATTGTGGCTGCAAACCTTGTGCAACATTTGTCTCTTTGTATTTTTAAATATTTGTCTCTTTGTGTTTATAAATTTGATGCAAGAAAAATTTGAACCACACAGTTAATGTACTACTAGAATGAATAGTGAAAGAAGAAATCATTTGAATGGAGGGTACATGTAGACCTAGTTAATCCTTAATAGAGATGTAGGGAAATTCCCAGAAATTGATTAAGACAAGGAGAGCAATGCTGATGTTGGTCAGCATCTGTAAAGTATGTGGTATATGGCAGGCACTTGGTTTAATGTTAATATATACTCTGAAAGGTAAAAAAAATTTATTTAAGAGGTGAAAAATCATGTGAAATGGTCACAGATGCCTCTGTGGCTGCCCACAGTGTTCTAAATTATTTCATGACACCAGACTTCTACATTTTGCCTGAACAGAAAATTATGAAATTATTAGTAGCTGATTTCAAATCAAATTGAGATATTACTAAAAAAAATAGGTTTCTGAATTATTCCCATCATTGTGGAGATGTTTTTGTATAAATAATTTGCTAATAGCTCAATATTGTGGTGGCCAACTCTTGATCCACTTGCAACACACATTTGCAGCCAACATAACAACGAACCTGGATTTTTTCATTCTCCCATTGGCCATTCGAGAGAATGTTGTTCAATTTTTCATGTATTTATACAATTTCTAAAGTTTCATTTGTTGATTTCTAGTTTTATTCCATTGTGGTCAGAGAAGATATATGCTTGATTTCCATTTTTTGAATTTGTTACTTGTTTTGTGGCCTAACATATGGTCTCTTTTGGAGACTGTCCCATACACTGATGAGAATGTATATTCTGTAGCTGTTGGATGAAATCGTCCTTAAATGAATGTTTCATCTGTAGTTTAACTCTGGTGTTTCTTTGTTGATTTTGCCTAATCTGTCCATTGATAAAAATGGGCGCTGAAATTCCCAACCATTATTGTATGAAAGTCTATCTCTCATTTTCTTACTTTAGATCTAATAATTTTTTTTTATCTGTGGTACTGGGGATTGAACCCAGGGGCATTTTACCTCCGAGCTACATTTCCAACCCTTTTTCTTTGTTGTTTTGAAACAGGGTCTCATTAGATGGCTGAAAGTCTCTCTAAGTTGTCGAGGCTGTCCTTGAACCTGTGATCTCCTGTCTCAGTTTCCCAAGTACTGGGATTATAGTGGTGCACTACCATGCCAGACTTAGATCTAGTAATTTTGGCTTTATATAATTGGGTGCTTTAGTATTGGGCACATATATATTTTTAATTGTTATTTCCTCTTGTTGAATTGGTTCCTTTATCATAATATAGTAACCTTTTTTGTCTTTAAATTTTTTATTTAAAGTCCATTTATCTAATATTAGTATAGTTACTCCTACTCAGTTGGGGTTCCTTTTTACATGGTATATAATTCTATCTTATCACTTTCAAGTAAGTTTCTTACAAGCAGCATATTGTTTGGTTCCGCTTTTTATTTTGAATTCAACCAGTCTATATCTTTTAATTGGGGAATTTATTCTATTTACATTAAGGTTATTGCTGATAAGTATACATACTCCTATTATTCTGCTATTTTTTCTGTTGTTTTGTGTATTCTTTGCTCCTTTCTTCCTCTTTTGTTGCTCATCTTTTTGGTTTGGTGGTTTTCTGTATTGGTAATTTGATTCTCTTATCTTTCTCTTTTTTTTTTTTTTTTT
>PVJS01004953.1:0-24287 GCA_004027185.1 Glis glis | reverse complement strand
AGTACTGAGATTACAAGCGTGCGCCACCACACCCGGCTTATCTTTCTCTCTTGATCTGCTATTGGGTTTTGTGCTTTTATGTGTTTTAATAATGGTGGTTATTATCCTTTTGCTTCTAGTGTAGGAATACCTTATGTATTTCCTGTAGGTTCAGTCTGGTGGTAATAAATTTCCTCAGTTTTTATCTTGGAGCGTCTTTATTTCTCTTTTATTTCTTTCCTTTCCTTTTCTTTTTTTCTTCATTTTTTTCCTCCTTCATTTCTAAAGGATAACCTCACTGGGTATAGTAATCTTGGTTGGCAATTTTTTAAAAATTTATGACTGCAAATATTTTGTCCCATGCTTTTGTGGCCTGTAAGTTTTCTTCTAAGAAGTCTTCTATTAGACTAATGAGGATTCCTTTATAAGTGACTTAACATTTTCCCTCTACTATTTTTAGAATTCTATCCTTGACTATAATATGCTACAGAGAGAATCTTTTTGAGTTGAATTCATCAAGATCATTTGAGCTACATGGACCTAGATATCTAAATGTAGATATTTGGAAGATTTTTAAGTCATTATTTTAATTAACCAGTTGTTGTGGTTAGATATAGACTGTCTCCCAAAGAGCTCATGTATTAATGCTCAGAGTTGATATAAGTAAGTCATGAGGGTTATAATCTCATCAGTGCATAAATCTATTGTATTGAATTTAGTGGGTGGTAACCTATGCAGGTGGGGTGCAACTGGAGAAGGTGGATCCCTGAAGGTGTAGCCTTAGGGATTGTGCTCTTGTCCTTGAATACCCTTGCTTGCTTGTGTCCTTTTGCCTCTGGCCTCCATGATGTGAGAGCAGAGCCTTGCTCTGTCCTTCTCTCTGCTTCCTGCCACCATGTCCTGAGATCAGCAGACTCTGGCCCAAAATCTCTAAAAACCTGTGAGCAAATAAATATTCCTTCCTCTATGCTGTGTGGTCAGTTGTTTTGGGTTATACAGTGAGAATGTTGGCTGAGAAGTGGGTTTTCCATGCCTTTTCTCTTTTTTTCTCCTTTTGCACATTCATAAGAACATTTGCTTGCTTAATGTCCTGTAAGTCTCAGAGGGTTTCTTCATTGTTTTAATTTTCTTTCTTTTATTTTTTAATGTAAATATTACAAGGTTATTTCAAAAAACTTGTCTTCAAGCTCAAACATTCTTTTGTTTTTCTTCTGCCTGATCAGTTCTGCTGTTAAGGCTCTCAACTGTATCTTTATCATTTATAGAGTTCTTCAGCTCCAAGGTTTCTCATTAGTTCTTTTTATAGTTTGTATCCCTTTGCTTAATTTCTCATTAATATCACAAATTATCTTCCTGATTTCATTGAATTTTCTTGTATCCATAAAATTATTCTTTTGAATATTTTGTGCATCAATTCACCAATTTCTTTTATGGAGGGCCTATTGCTAGAGAGTATATTTATTTGATGCCTTATTTTTTTCTTTTTTTACCATTCTTCTGTGTTCTTGTGTTAGTATTTGTGTCTCCTGTAGGCAAGTTGCCTTTATAAATTTTGTAGGGTTTCTTTTGTGGTAGAAGACTTTTTCCTGGAGATGTGTCCTAGAGTGTTAGTTGGACAGGTTGCATTGGCTTTGGTTCCAGGTAGATACTTCAATGTAGTGACTATGTAGTTTCCTCATCTGTAATCAAAATTAGTAATGTCTGCAGGTGTCTCAGCGGCTTAGGGTGCAGGGGTTGTAGGATTGCACCACTAGCTCTGATGCATCTCCCTATATGGGGAAAGTTCTCTAGAAGCTCTGGGCATGGTATACCCAGCTGTGGTGATGGAGTGCCTGTCAGTTTCCATAGGTTGGGTAAGGGTGGGACCACCCCACAGGCTTAGGTGGGTATGACACATCATGCCTGGTAGCAAAATGGGGTTCTTGTCAATGTCTTGTGGGTGCACTGGAGCTGGGTCACATCAGTGGGCAAGACAGGGAACCTGACATTGTCTGAGGGCTGCATGAATGGCTTTGGGGGACCTTTGGCAGTCAACCTGCTCAGGAGGGTCAGTCCTGCTCCTTTCTGGGGCCTCAGGGTAAGACCAATCATCAGCTTTTCAGGACCTAAGTTGCATCAGCTTCTGAGAGTGGGCTGCTTAGCTCCTTCTTGGGGTTATAGAAGAATGGGGCAGGGCTGTCTGGTTGCTTCCTAGAGATCTAGACCAGCTGTGCCACTGAAGAAAGGCTGCTTAGCTACTTTCTAGAGTCATGAGTGGGTGACCAGGGCCACTCATCTGCTCACCTGAAACTTCATGGCTCAAGTAGCTCAGGGTGGGTTGTCCATGTGTGTTCTGTTGTAGAGGGGATGGGTATGGATGCCTGGCTTCTTCCTAGGACAGTGGAAGAGTGAGCAGAGACTCTTGATGGTTCAAAGGGCTGGGATGGTGGAGCTGCTGGGGCAGGTGCTTGCCTGATTCACAGGACCCCAGGTAGATGGGGTCCCATGATGGCTCTGTGTAACAAGAACCTGTGGGGGGGAGAGCATGATGTGGGCTGGGCTCCTTCTCTGGGGCAACACATCAGCTAAGCAAAGTCTCTCTTGGTTCAGAATTGATCTCAAATTCTTTCTTTTTTTTTTGAAAACTAGCCCAGTATCTGTTATATGGTGGATACTCAATATATCTCTTCTAGATGAATTATTAAAAATAAAATAAAATAAAAATTCAGAAGGTAATTTGAGAAATCCAGAATCATCACCAACAGGAGAGAAAAAGGAGCTGTTTTATTTTTAAAAGATTTACTCTTATAAATTCTATATCCTTCATTCTGAGACTTATTTTAAAAGCTTCATATCATAAACTGTCTTTTTATATCTAAATTAAACCTTTAGTTTCATAGTTTAAAATCATTTTCTCTTTCTACACACTCATTTTTGGATATGGATACTTCATGCAGAATAGATCATTGGCAAGTCTGGACAGGCTAGGGGTATGATAAAGGTGTTCATTTTTATTTCTCTGATAAAAATATAGGACAAAAACAAATTAGAGGAGGAAAGATTTATTTTGGATCATTGTTTCAGAGGTCTGGGTCCATGGGTGGCTGGTTCCATTGCTTTGGGCCTGTGGTGAGGCAGAATATCATGGCAGAAGGGCTTGGAAGCCAGAAATCAGAGCAAGAGAGAGGGAGAAAGGGGCAAGGAACAGATATAGTCCCCAAGCACACCCCCCCAGTGAACTACTCCCTCCAACCATGTGCCACCTGCCTGCAGTGTCCACCATCTCCCAGTCCATTCAAATTATGAGTCCATCTGGTGAATTAATCTTCTAATGAGGCCAGAGTCCTCATGATCCAATCATTTCCCAAAAGTCCCACCTCTGAACATTGCTGCACTGGGGACCAAGTCTTTAAGTACATGAGCCTTTGGGAGACATTTGGGATCCAAACCATAACACTACGACAAAAGATTCAACTCAGTCATGTGCTAAAGTTTTCAAAAACTTCTTGAACCTGAGAAGTCAATCACACATAGCTGGAATTTCAAGAAGAGCAAGAAATAGCCAGAGGTTACAAAACCTTTGAGAATGACAAGTTCAGATTATTTGAAGGATGGGACTGAATCCACAATCACATTGGTAGTATCCTCAGTAGCAGGAGGGTAGCAGAAGGGATTGAAGGCACGTAGGGGCTTGGCTTGCCTCTCTGACTGGGCATGCTAGAATGTTGCCTGGCTTGTACAGCTGTCTATGGGCAGTAAATTATGTATCATTTACCTGCATGAAGGGAACTTATATCCTTTGCCTGTATGTGCTGGTGCCTTTCTGTCAATCACATAATCATCACCTTTTTGACAGCTATGCATTCTTACAGGTAAGAAGAGCCTTTCAGATATGGGAAGTCCATTCTACCTTTCAACTTTCTCTTCTCTGTATGGGATGCCTCTTCTTAAAGCATTATTTTTAAGTCATCTAATTGTCATTGATTCCATATACCTGCCACTAACATGTTTGAGCTTGTGGAAAATTCTTGATTTTTTTTTCTTAACATTTTTCTTTTTGGCGGTACCGGGGATTGAACCCAGGGGCATTCTACCTCCAGGCTACACCCCCAGCCCTATTTTTTTATTCTTTATTTTGAAACAGGGTCTCACTAAGTTGTGGAGGCCTCACTAAGTAGCTGAGGCTGGCCCTGAACCTGGATCCTCTGGTCTCAGCCTCCCAAGTTCTGGGATTACAAGCTTGTGCCACCATGCCCCGCTTTTCTTAACATTTTAAACATCGATGTTTCCTTGTTTCTCACTGTAACAGAGTAGAAAATGCATAATATTTAACATCAGAAAGACCCATGTTCAGATCTTAGTTTTACCATATATTCTAGGTTTGGGGAAATTATTTATCCACTAAGCCTAATTTTTAAATTAAAATCGTGGTCAATTAGAGAAAACTCTTCTGTGTAATTGTGAGGATTGTTATGCTAATGTAAAATGTATTGAGTAATATGCCTGATACCTAATAAGCATTAAAAGAAAGTAAGTTTGTCTTTTATATATTTATTTATCAATCTATGACAATTTGTAATGTCTCAAATTCATGGAAAGCATTTATTTGCATATATTTACCACAGGATTTAATTAATGATCAAAGTAATACATAATAATCTCCCACAGGAGTTGAGAATGGCCTTATGAAAAATATTGAGATGAACTCTTATTACTCTCTTTCCATTTGCGACGGTCCTATATGTGACAATTTAGTTAAACTTAAATATATTTCCTAGAATTCTCTTCCCTGTTGAGGTCCAGTTTACAGTTGGCCTTCAAAAAATGTTACAGGATATGAAAGACAGAAGTGAAGCAACAACAGTGTGCTTGGAAGGACTGGTCAAGCCCCCAAACATGGCTGCAAGCTGGCACACGCCTGTAATCTCAGTACTTGGGAGACTGAGACAGGAAGACCACAGGATCGAGGCCAGCATCAGGACTTAGGTCTGGGAGTGTAGCTCAGAAGTAGATGCCCCTAGATTCAATCCCCAGTACAAACAAACAAACAAACAAACAAGCTATGACTGCAGCTTGCCCTCGTTGTCCTTGATCTACTGGCTTGCTTTGGGATTGGCAGGTGGTAGCTGGGTCTGCAGCTATTTTGGTTCTCACCGGATGTCCACCTTCAGTCTCTCTGAGTCCTGGGTCAGATATATGTACAACTTTGAGGGTAAGTGTGCCAGCTTTCTATGCAGGCCACCCACATCACCAGGGTTAGGTGCAGAGAGAGATAACTGTGGCATCTTCTAGTTTGTCTCATGGGTTCTGGTTTATCCTTGCTGATTCCAATTTGCCTTTACTCTCACTAATTTTGTGCCCAGCATTTTATCTCAAACGTAGGCCCTGCCTGCATTCAGTAAGTTCAGGCCCACCACAGAGACAATAGCTTTCCATAGATACCATTAGCAGTTTCCCTGAGTTGACTACATTCTATAATAAATTTCTAATTCTTTATTGGTTATACTGGTTATATTTGCCTGAATAATTTTAACTGATATGCCAGAGGTTAATGTAGGATTTTTTTTTTTTGCATTTGCATAGATAGCCTGTTCTATACCTGAAGCCCAGTACCTGATCTGGTTTAGTCATTTCACAGCTGATACTATATAAGCTACAAAAGCATTATTTGTGTTCCATTCATACCTATTATCCTCTCTTTTCCCTTTAGATAGTCCTTTTCTTGAGTCCTTTGTATGTGCCAGGGACTATGCCAAATAGTTTGCATTATCTCATTTAATCTCAACAGAAATTTCATGAAGTAGGTTACTATTATTATACTCTTGAAATGAGAAAAGAGAAGCTCAGTGATGACCAATTTTTTATATTGCCTCTGTGTCACCATAACATACTAAGTGGGCCATTTTAAAAACTACCAACATGTCGGTTTACAGAAAACCAGAGTGCTATTTATAAAGTAAGGAGACACACCAAACTGCAGAGAGCAAAGGTCAGCAGTTAAGAAGATCAGTGGCAAGTAAAATATTATTTGGTCAAAAATAAAGAATTAGAAAATAGTAGAATTAAGGGTCTGCATCTAGAATCTGGATGGTGAGCCAATACTCTATAGTATGTCACATTTCAGCACCATACTATTTCTTTTTTTTTTTTTTTGCGGTACCGGGGATTGAACCCAGAGGCGTTCTACCTCCGAACTACACCCCTGGCCCTATTTTTTATACTTTATTTTGAAACTGGGTATCACGAAGTTGCGGAGGGCCTCACTAAGTACAGAGAGAGAGAGAGACAGGGAGAGAGAGAGACAGAGAGCTGAGGCTGGCCGCGAACCCGGATCCTCCGGTCTCCGCCTCCCAAAGTACTGGGATTACAAGCGTGTGCCACCACGCCCAGCAGCACCATACTATTTCAATCAGCTTGTATTCTTCAGAAATCTTCTGGAATTTTAATTGGGATTGCATTGAATATGTTGATCCATTTGTGGAGAGTTGACAATTTACCAGTCTATAAATCTGGTATATTTCTCCATTTGTTTGAATCGTTTTTTACTCTCAACAAATTTTTGTAGTTTTAAGTATAGAGGTTTTAAACAACTTTTGGTAAATTGTTTAAAAATATTTTAGTCTTATCATTTGAATTACTTTTTCTAATCATAATGAGTTAGTTAAGCCGGGCATAGTGACACATGCTTGTACTTGGGAAGCTGAGACAGAAGGATTCCAGGTTTAAGGACAGTCTCAGCAACTTAGTGAAACACTGTTTCAAAATAAAAAAAATAAAAAGAGCTGAGAATGTAGCTCAGAGGTAGAATAGACCTGGGTTCAATCCCGAGTACCAAAAAAAAAGAGTTAATTTGGATAATGTAACAAAACAGATGGAAACATGATTGGAATAAAAAAGAGTTACTTGCAAAGTTTTCAAGTTTGGTGGCCCCTTTGCAAACCCATTATGTCAATATAAACATATTGGCCAAAATATAGATGTATTGATCATTATACCTTGAAGAGGTACATAAAAGTATGTTATTAGGTAGTATTCCAAATTTAAACTGCCTTGAATTGTTTCTTAGGAAGTTACTGGAATTTGGTGCTGCATTGAGGAATAAAAATTATGAAATTCTAATGGGGACAATAAGAAAACTGGCGTGTTTGCCATTCAGCTAAGATCACCTGGATTGCCAACCCAATGAACAACCTAAGTAGGGTGCTTAGAGCAAGGCTGGGGGAAGTGCCAAGAGCAATAGGAATTCACAGTGCATCATCTTAGGATCTGGGTGGACTTACATGGGACAAACTGGGACTTAATACAAGATTCTATTTAAGCAATTGCAGGTGAGACAATTTTTTAAGAATCTATGGCAATGAGAAGCAAAGAAAGTAAATTAAAACTTTCCTCATGAGTCTTAATATTCTTTCATTCAGATTAGAATTTCTAGCATGAAAATGGGTAGCTAATGGAAGGCATTTTTAAGAGTGCACTAATCATAAGGGAATGGCAAATCAAAACTACAATAAGATAACATTGCACCCCAGTCAGAATGGCTATAATAAAAAAAAGCATAAAATAACAAAGGCTGAAGGGATTCAGAGAAAGGAGAACTCCTATACACTGTTGTGGGAATGTAAGTTAGTACAGCCATTATGAAAAACAGAATGGAGTTTCATCAAAAAACTAAAAAAAAAGAACTACCACATAATCCAACTATCCCACTTCTGGGTATATGTCTGAAGGAAATAAAATCAGCATATCAAAAACGTATCTGCACTACCATGCAGCATCGTTCACAACAGCCAAAATATGGAACTAACCAAGGCGTTCGTTATCAGATAAATGGATAAAGAAAATATGGTATATGAAGGCAATAGATTCAGCCACAAAAAGAACAAAATACTGGTAGCATGGAGGACATTATGTTAAATGTCAGACACAGAAAAACAAACACACGTTCTCACTTATATGCGGATGATAAAAAAGTAAAATAGTGATTAGTAGAGGCCAAAGGGTAAGGGAAAGGGAGGCGTAGTGTAATATTGGATAACGGGTAAAAAATAAAGTTAGATTACATTCTAGTTTTCTACAGCATAGCAGAGTGTTATCGTTTACAACAATTTTATATATATATATATATATAAATATATATGTACATTACTAATACAGAAATTGGTACTTGAAGTGGGGTGTAGCTATAAATGCATATCACTGATATGAGACTAAGCGGTGAGTGAAGCTTGGGAAATGATAAGGAAACTGATATCTATGGAAGATGATTCATATTGTGTAGAGGCAAAGCATAACTCGGAAGACAAAAATCTGTATCTTACAAACTTGTAGACTTTGTTAAGGTAGTTTTCAAGCAAACTGAAAAGTGTGAGCTGTTCCCTTTTAGATGAATATAATGTATTTCTATAAGAGATGAAATCGGAAAGATTTACAAGTTTGCAAGCAGAATGTTGTCAATCCAGAAATTACTGGCTTTGAAAATTAAACTATTCCTTATCTTCAGGTTCTCTAGTCACATTCTCAGATTAAAATATAGGATGGGAGCAAACAATAAATCAATATTTGTATATAGCCTTGGGGTGTGGAACAAATCAGGATCCAGTCCTCATACCATTTGTTAAGATTTCTGAAAGAATCAAGGTAGTAGTGTCTTATAGATCTCTTCCGACTATGAAAAGGGCTCTAGGAGCTGAGTGTGGTGGCACACACTTGTAATCCTAGTACTTGGGAGGCTGAGACAGGAGGATCGCAGATTTGAGGACAGCCTCAGCAACTTAGTGAGGTCCTCTGCAATTTAATGAGACCCTGTTTCAAAATAAAAAATAAAATAGGGCTGGGGGTGTAGCTCAGAGGTAGAATGCTCCTGGGTTTAATCCCCAATACCAACAAAAAAAATGAACTAAATAAATAAATAAGTAATAAATAAATAAACAATAAAAATTAAAAGGGCTCTAGAACAGGGCCTTCCATATAACTTTTAAACTTTCTATTTGGGATATAAAACTCTAACATTGATAACATTTTTTTAATCAGGCAAGTTTAATTTTTAACATATTCATTTTGAATTATATAAAAGAAACAGAGCATGTATTTTAGAAGATTAGTGTTTTATTTTAGGTAGAATATTTTGGTTCTTAACCCTCAGGAGAAATTTTTTATCCTAAACTAAAGTACTTCTTATGTAAAAAATGGTGATGTTAAAAAAGTTTTTTGGCATAGTCCCACAGAAGTATAATATGTCCAAGATTAGGTGTAGAAAGTAAAGCAAACATCAGAAAAAAATTGTGGGCACAATATTTGGCCCATTATGTATAGTGCAGAAAACATAGAGGAAACCCATAATATTTTTGAGAGGTCTGATGGGCAAAATATTGGAAGCCATGACTAAGAGGGACTGGGCCTGCTGGAAATGTAAGAAGACTTTCCCACTGTCTACAAATAGGAAACAATCTGAGGAAGGTTCTCAGCTTCTAGAAAAGGCATTTTAGACAAAATCCTTTTCAGAAATGGTCAAGAAAGATGCTTAGCAAAAAAAAAAAAATATCCAAAAAGGTGGACAATGAGCTTTGAGGATCATGCACTGGGAGCTGCTCCCAGGAAGCAGCAGGATTGGGATCTTATCCAGGATCATTCCCTAGTGCTAGAGGAAGGGACTCTCGCAATATTTTCCCAATGAAATTTCAAAATTACTATAGACCCAAGCCTATTATGTACCTGTATCTCATTCTTCTCTCTTCAGCACTTAAAATATGGGTGCTTATTTTAAAGTTGCTATTATTTGAAGGTGCTTATTTTAAGGGTGCTGTTATTCTTTCTTTGTGTTTGGGCAAAACAACTCGTCATTTTAGTGTATAGGTTTCCAGTTCAAAAATAGCTTCAACTGGACTGATCTTGATTACAAGATTCTGGATTTGGGGCCTAATGCCATGTAGCATGAGAATTTTAAATGTTCTGGGATCAGTTTAAACATGTGTTTGTTTTGTTCTGGTTTGGTTGGTTTTAGATGGAGGAGGTATTGCAAATGCATTAGTGTGGTCAAGAACATAGATTATAGTGGTTTAAAATTTTGTCCCTAATTTTCGTTCTTTTCTTTTTTAATATAGTTCTATTGTTACATTGTAATTATACATCATAGTGAGGTTCAAACTCATACAAACAAACATGCACACAGGTCTTGGTGTGTTTTCCTTCAGGTCCCACCTGCTCCGTACCGCTCTGCATACATAATAGTGAGATTGGCAGTGATACCTTTATACATGGGCACAGCACAATCTGATTTGTTTCTTCATCAATTTTTCCTTTTCCCTTCCTCACCTCCCTCTCCCATCATCTTGCATTATTCTACTGGTCACTCTCCCCAGTTACCTAAAGTTCCTTTTATTCATATTTTCTCTCTAGATTCCACATATGATAGAACACACTTGACCCTTGGCTTTCTGAGAATGGATGATTTCACTTAGTATAATATTCCTTTCTCTATTCAAATTCTTGCCTATAACCTCCTCTGAAAAATAATGCTCTTTCAGGTGTCTTGATTTTGACCTGTGCCATGTGCATTGTCCAATTGCATGTGGACAGAAGTGATAGTGTTCCAATTCTGAGCCTAGACCTTTAGTGGCTTTATTATTATTTTACTTGCCCTCTTCGTATCTTTGCCATCTCCACGAGAAAGGCTTCGCTGCTGCCCCTGCAGCCAGAAGGGACCGAATGAGCTAAGCCAAGTCAGATCCACAACTTTAAGCAGAGCCACTGGTTGGTGTTCATTCTAGGTCAATTGACCCCATGCCAGTCCTAGTTCATTCTAACCCTACTAAACCCTTTTTCAGATTCAATGACTGCAGTTAACAGTGTCATGTGCTACCGAGATCCAAGATTAGTAGACCAACAAAGTCTCCTGGATAAGAGGATGCTAGTTATCTTCTAGAAATCATTTGGAATGAAGGGCAGATCATCCTTTCCTGGTATTTGAAAGTTGTTTTTAAATGAGGCATTAAATAGATGGAATTTCCTTATTCTGGGCCACACTGTGTAGTTATGTTTGGCCACCCAGCTCTCCTCTCTACCCTTCTCCATTTTGCTTTCTGTTCCAGGGAGGCTGCCCTGTGTGTATCAGTCAGTGGAACCCCTAACTTTCTGGTATCTGTGCTGTCCTGCCAATAAGGAGTCCTGGTAGGGGATCATAGATGGATAGGAGACTGAGATCAGGGTAATTATCCTCCTATATCTCCTGAATCCTTCCCATCCAAGAAGGAGTCCACCATAGGCTATTTCCCTAGGTGAATCACTGTTTTTCTCTAAGATATGCTCCCTACAGAACCTCTTTCTGCTAGGTTAGGGTAAAGGGCACCCCTCCTTGGTCCCCAGGGTGGTAACATCTCCACTGTTAGTCTCAGAGACAATCCTTTCACTTGTGGTTTTCCAATACCCCACCCTTTATGGACATATCATTTTAGTGTGCTGGAACATTGCTGAAGGTAAAATTAATCAGATCCATAGAACATGAATTATGATTAGTCAATCTCATCTGAAATAATAGGAAAGCAATAATATATAAAGAAAACACTTTTCATAAAAATTGTGACTACTCAGCATTTGCACAAATACTGTCATGGTATAACTATTAATTAGGTATATTTACTGCCTCAGCTTTTAATTTATTATATGTAAAACTGATATTGATAGAGGTTTTATAAAGTCAGGCACATTTAATTTTCAACATACATTTTAAATTACACAAAAGAAATCAAGTTGTATAACTATTGATTAGATACACTTGCTATCTCAAATTTCCACTTATAATATAAAAACTCTAATACTGATAATTTTTAAAAAATCAGTCACATTAAATTTTCAACATATACTTTAAATTATACAATATCAATAAAACTATATATTTTAGGCAACTGATATGTTTATGTGTGAGAGCATGTTTTGATTTTTGACCTTTAAAAACACGTTTTCTATTTTTCATAGAGCTAAAACATTTCCTATATAGAATGTTAGTCATATTATCTTGGAAATATGTATACTTTCCAAAAGCATCCAGTATATCAAAATGTTAGCAGAAGTCATCCATTGGGGGTTGGGCACTTAAGTTATTCATTGTTAGTAATCCAAATCAGATTACTTAGTGAGTCCCATTCTCAGCCAATACTGGAAAAGTATAGATGTATATTATCACCAGAAACCTGTGGCTTAAACGGAAGCTATGGTAATCTGGCCATGTCAGAACTCAAAGCTGGACATACAAGACAGAAATTGTTCCACTTAAATTTTCAAGAGAAGAAATCAAAATCCCCTTACGGTACTTTAAAATATGTGAATTCACTAACATGGAGACCTCAGTATGAAATTCATATTTTACTTGATAGCACTTTAACATTTTCCTAGAGAAAAGATAAAACAGGATAAAACCAAAACAGGATAAAAACACAACCAAAAAGTGGAAATGTTTATAGAGAAGTTACTGTTATTTTAAGATGAAATGATATTCACTAGCCTTAAGAATTAAAGAATTTCTATTCATGCTGAGCATAATGCCTGCACTTGGGAGTCTGAGGCAGTATGGGTGGCATACTCTTGTAATCCCAGTACTTTGTAGGATTACAGGTTCAAGATCAACCTCAGCAATTTAGCAGGCCCTCAGCAACTTGGTGAGACCCTGTTTCAAAACAAAAAATAAAACAGGCTGAGGGTATAGCTTGGAGATAGAATACCTCTGGGTTCAATTCCCATACAGAAAAAAAAAAATTGAAAGAAATTCTTTATGCTTGTTTTTGAAAAAAAAAGCCAAAATGTTTATGTTTAATAAACTATAGACATACGTACACATGTACGTGTGCAAGGTGCATGTGTGGTAGTTATATTTTCCCAAGACAAATCATTCTGATCTTACCATTGAAATCTTTGGTTAAATTTATTTCCGAGGCCTGGGATATAGACCTAGCTCTGTAGCTGTGCATGGCATGCTTGGGGGAAAGTAATACATGAGTTTCAACAAGCTAAGGCATGGAAGAACAATTGTAGCAAAGGCTTAGGATGGAAGATGTTTTATTCCTTTTTTTGCAGTCCCTGCACACAGTCTGACTTAGGGAAGTCACTATTCCAACTAGACTTCAAGGACAAAAGAAGACTCCCATATCTCAGGATCAAAGCAGGACCTCATCCTGGAGATGAGATTTCAATACAGGTTGTTGAAAGCAAGGCCCAGTCTATAATAAAGGTGCCCCAGGAACCTCACTAAAAATGATATGTGAATGTTTAAAATTTCATGTAGAAGACTGCCCATTCTCAAAGCAAACATACCAGTTTAGCTTAGACATGAGGGTAAAAATCCAGAGTAATTTGGTTTTCCCAAGCATGTGGGCTCTAAAGCTCATGGTCATCTCTGACTCTTTTTCTTCATTCCCAGTTATATTCAGTAAGTTGTCAAGAATAGGTTCAGCAGCCTAAATGCCTTACCAAACTGCCCCTTCCTTTCCAATTCATCAGCCCTACTCAATCTTTCAGCCAAGATTGAGAACTGGGAAATAAGCTCCTAAATTAATCCTCTAATTAATCCTCTAATAATTCCTCTTTCTACTCCTCACACTATAACTAAATTAATTGTTACGAACCCCAATTTTCAGCCTGTCATGACCTTGTTCTAAATCTTTAAAGGTGCTAGAAAGTAAAACCCCAAACTCTTTTATTAGATATTCAAATCCAACACAAACTTTACGGATCTATGAATAAAAATATTATTACCGCCACTAAAACAGTTTACAAATTGTGCTTATGTACATAATCTCATCATCCTATAGACAACCTTGTGGATAGGTGATATTTGCTCTGAATATCTTTATTACCATGTTTAGGGACATCAGCATGTATGTTTCTGTCCTTTTTCTGCATTGTCCTGGAGTGAGGGGAGGGATGGAAAAGGAAGGAGGCCAAGAAAATCAGGACAGAGACAGGCTTTGAGAAGCGGCCTGAGGTGTAGGGCACGGCTGGCTTGTGTGGGCAAAGGAGCCAACTTCTTGGCATCTCGGAAGAGCAAAAGAAGCAAACTCTTGGCATTCATCAGAATGGGTCGGCCCCTTCTGAGAACAAAGTGCCACTGCTACCTAGGATTAGTAATATACCAGAAAAAAAGTTGGCTCTGTAAGTTTTTTTTTTTTTTTTTGCGGTACCAGGGATTGAACCCAGGGGCATTCTACCTCCGCGCTACACCCCCAGCCCTATTTTTTTATACTTTATTTTGAAACCGGGTCTCACGAAGTTGCGGAGGGCCTCACTAAGTAGAGAGAGAGAGAGAGAGAGAGAGAGAGAGAGAGAGAGAGACAGGGAGAGAGAGAGAGAGTGAGCGAGAGCGAGAGCTGAGGCTGGCCGCGAACCCGGATCCTCCGGTCTCCGCTTCCCAAAGTACTGGGATTACAAGCGTGCGCCACCACGCCCGGCTATAAGGTTTTAACATTCATGTCTTGGTACTATTGGAGCATGGCAGGAGATGAATGGGAGGAAGAGAAATGGGAGTTAGGGAGAGGAAATACAGAAGTGATTTACTAGCCTAAGAACTTTCTTCCACCCTCTTGAACTTCTTTCTCACCAGCCCTGTCTCCTGTTATGTGTAGAAAAAAGGTCCCTGCGCATTTCATTGAGCCTCATAGTTTTTCCCTCCAAAAGTCTTGCTCCTTCAAGTTTCCTTGCCTTTATTTTCATGCTACAAAGGATTATGGTTTGAGTCTTATAGTCTTACTCAGAAACCTTGAGACAGAGTTTAAGAATTCTCATAAAGAGAGACATGGAGTGGCAACAAAAAGCTGGATAAGAGGTCTAGAAAAAAGCTTGTCATTTTGTTTTTTGTTCTTTTCTTTCTTTTTTCTTTCCTTTTTTGGGGGGGGGTTACTATGGATTGAACCCAGTGGCATTCTGTGTCTAAGATACACCCCCAGCCCTTTTTATATTTTGAAACAGGCTCTTGCTAAGTTGCTGAGGCTAGCCTTGAACCTGTGATCCTTCTGTCTTAGCCTCTCAAGTACTGAGATTACAGGTGTGTGTCACAACACCTGGCTTCATTTTATATTTCTTTTGTCATATTTCCTTTTCCTATATGTCTGTTCCATTTTCCTCTTTCTGCTGCCCACTGATGATTCCCTCTCCATAGTCCAAGTCCAGACAATTAGTTAATTACCGGTATTAATAATCAGCAGAGCACTCCATGTAATGCCTCTGCATGAATTGCTGACTAGATTGCAGATGGCCCACCTTTGTATCAAGTGCCCACTCAGACCAAGAAGTAAGCCTAATGAAGAGTTTTGGGTGAAATAATAACTATAATGGGAAGATGAATATGGCAGTCATCATGAGTGATATGTCCGGTAAGTGGCCTCCTGTCATGCCTCTACTGTCCTTTCTATTGATCCATTTTTCACTGATCTTTCAAAGAACAGCTTTTGTCTTTATTTCATTCCTGCAGCTCTCCCAACTAGCCCAAGTCACAGCATGACTCAGTGACAAGAACAAGAGATTTGATATCATATACACCTTGTGGTCATCACAGAATTCACCCCTTAACTTGGTGCTTATGAATTTTAAATGTGCAGTAGGATCTAGAAATCTGATCTACATACATGTTTCCCAGAGATCTGATTCAGTACCACTGAGTCAGGCCTTGGAGTTTGCATTTCTGACCAACTTCCAGGCAATGCTGATGCTGCCTGACAACAGAACGCACTTTGAGTACAAACTCCTAGTACATGGGTTTGGGCATGTTATGCCATCTTTATCTATAAAATTGGGATGCTAACAGCATCTACCTCATTGGAATGTGATAACATTTACAGAAATAAAAATATATTCTGTGTTTGGTATATACCAGGCATAAAAATTAACTGGTCCACCTTCCCATTGTCTGATTTTTTTTTACTTTTTCAATTAGCAATAGTAATTCAGTGTCTGAAATGGGGTACTTATTAAAATTAATTTAACACCTATGCAAATTTAAATAGTGGTATATTATGGGTCTCCAGTCAGGTTCCAAACCATTCAGTTAAGGTGGCTTGGCTGCACAGTGCTTTGTATACAGTAAGCACTTGTGGCTCTCTGAGGAGAAGCAGGAGGGTGTCAGAGTTACGAGCTGAGACCTGATGTCCAGTGCATCAATTTGAATCACAGCTCTGGTACTTAGAATCTGAGTGACCTTACACAAGTGATTTGGCCTCTTCCTTTCTGAGTCTCCTCCTCTCTAAACCACAGATAAATCACATTAGTACCCTCAGAGGGTCATTGTATTAAATGAGGCACTATATCGAAAGCATTTGGAAGAGTGTCTTCCACATGGTAGAAGTACACAGGTGTAAGTTATTATTATTGAATTCATTTTGTCCTTTCTCCCATAAGAAAGACTCAACATTTTAAAAAAGAGGATAAAAATTGAATCTTAAGATAATCAGACTTGCATATCCATGTTCATAGCAGCACAATTTACAATAGCCAAACTATGGAATGAGCCTAGATATCCATCAATAGATGAATGGATCACAAAACTTTGGTATATACACACAATGGAATTTTACTCAGTCTAAAGAAGAACAAAATTACACCCTTTGCAGGAAAATGGATGGAACTTGAGAATATTATATGAAGTGAGTACACTGAGTTCCAAAGAACATAAATGTAGGTTATCTCTTATATGTGGAGCTAGAGAGATATTCAGAAGGGCAACAACATATAGATGAGCAGAGACTCCAGGGAAGTGACTGAGGGGGATTAGGGAAGGGAGGGTGGGAGTGAAGTCATAAATAATGCAATAGTAGAAATAATGCTATGAATATATACAAGATTGTCAATTCAAATCTCAAAGACTTGAAAGGTGAGGGTGGAGGGACCTGCTGGGGAGGTAGTTGTGTGCATGTATTTTTCTAACATTCTGCACCCCAATATGTTGTAAATTACAGTGTAGCCAATAAAAAGATAGTATGAAATGCTTTACTAAAATATATTTTCATTTTCAAATATGAGAATGTAAATTATTCTTTTGAGTTCTTTGTTTACAGAAAACAAGTTATGTGCTAACTAATATCACACATTCAAAAAGAGTTAAATGCTTGTATCCCTTCAAATTTATGTCAGCTGCAAATATCAAAGATTATCTCATCATCCTTTCTTCTCCATAAACAGCTTTCCCAAACATATGCTTTTTACGAATTATAAAAAGTGGCCTTGGGGTATGACAAAAGAAAGTTGTGTGGAAAGTTGTGAACTATTGAACCAACCTTTGTGTAAATATAATAAGTGGAGAATTAAAATATACCCTCCATGACAATAGTTTCTTCATTGCTTTATAACTATTTACTTATCCCCCCTCATTTGCTGACATGTAACTTATTTGATCATAAAAATTTTACGTTTTCCACAAACCAGGAAGAGTGTGGATGTCACAGCAGAATGAGCAAAGTTTTAGAGCCAGACTACTATGGATTTTGATGGGATCTTCTTCAAACCAGCTACATGACCTTGGGAAAGTTCAGCAATATCTCTGAGTCTAAGCTTTCAGAGTAGACATAAGATGAATCTTGTGGATAGTATCACTTACCATGAAAAAGCATACTAAATATGACATTTCAGAATGTATGCACTTGGCTCCAAATAGACATTAAATTAATAGTATTTACTATTCTTTATTGTATTCTTGGCATCTGCCGTGGTGAGTTAAATATAGTGTAGGTACTTGAAAATGTTTTTTTAAATAATAGATGTATAAATTCAGAAGCTTGGTCATGCTTCATTCTCAGTGTTCACTAATTCCAGACTACAAAGCAACAGCTCCAAAATACCAAGTTTTGGCTTTCCCCACCTTTTCCTAGAAAATTATGACAATTTCAGGTTACTTCATAGTTCACTAATTAAATACTTGACTACTCTCCAGGTTATTCAGCAAACAAATCTTATCATAGAAGATGAGAAATTCTAACAATACTGTTTACCTCTTCTCAAGATCTTTCACCCATTCTGTTTTGCTTCTTTCCATGAACATAATAAAAATTAATTTATTGCAATAATATAAATCCATCTGAAGCAACTTCTGAGAAAATTCCAAAATAGCATGTGCTGAAGTAAGAATACTTATTGCTTATGATTCCTGAGACAAGTTATTTAAAATATTTTTAGGCCTTAGATTTTACATTGGCCTAATGGGAAAGATAATACTCACTAAACTGTGTTGTAATGAGATTTGTATGTCTGCTTTTCTTTTTATTCAATATATAGCATCTCAGTATTGAAGACATCGCTATTGCCCTTATTGCTGCTGTTTTAATAGTCAAAATACTAACCAGCTCGGATTTTCTCCTATGTGAGATGCCCATTCTTTAATTTTTTGATCTGAAACAGGATCTCACTAGGTTGCTGAGAGTCTCACTGAGTTGCTGAGGCTGTCCTCAAATCTGCGATCCTCCTGTTTCAGCTTCCCAAGGACTGAGATTACAGGCATGTACTGCCACACCCAGTGAGGTCCCCTTTCTTTTGTACAAGCAGTTGGGATGTGGCAGAGTTAGAAAACTGAATACTGAAATTCAAATGCTCTTCCTATAGTGTGGTGCTGGGACTGTAAAGCAGCCTTCCAGCCATGACAATATTCATTTATATGTGACCAAGTGACTTTCTAAAGAAATATATTTCAAGATGGTTAAATGGTGGACATGGCTTTTCTACTCTTTTCTGCCCATCTGCCAACTGGATGCAGAGGACTTCAAGATCCCAGGAGGAGGTAGTACCATAATCCTGGATAACTATGGAGAAAAGTCCCTGGTCAAGAAAGAGCAACTGTGCCAAATTATTACATAAACAAGAAGTAAAGTTCTATTGGGTTAAGTCACTAAAATGTGGGAATTCATTTGTTACAGCACCTAACATTACCCTAACTAGTACAGTGGACTAGTACAGTTTTCTTTAAAGTTGCTACTGAGTCCTCTACACATATGCCTGGCAGAGGACCCTACATAGAGAAAGGAGTTTAAGTGTTAAGTTGTAAGTGGAAGTAAAGCATTTCAGCCTTCAAGTTATATGGGGGTGAGGTACAGAGATGTTCAAGCTGGTCTGCCATACTTAAGATATTGAGTTAACTGCCAGTGGTTTTTTAAATTGCATAAAAATTAGAATATTTGGCATCTCTTGAAAAATTGGAGGAGTTGACTACACCATGCCCATGTTCCTACACTGTACCACTTGGCTACCAGTGAGGACCAGGTTACCAGAAGGCTCCCCCCACTTCCCTCTGTGTCCTGGAATCCTGTAGGTTATACTTGTGTCTAAGCCTGAAGATTCTATCAGTTAGAGTTCACCCAGGTGTTTATGACACAAGGAACCAGGTACAACACAGCTGGTAGAGGAAATGTGAGAATCAGAAGGGATTGTAAAGTAAACCAGGGGTTAACACAGCCAGAAGCTACTACTAACATTTGACTGGAGAGAAAAGAGGAAATAGTGTTGTAGGAACCCAAAGCCATAGTGATATGGAGGTGCAGGTGCTATAACCCACAAAACATAGAGAGCTGTTGGTGGAAAAAGCAGTGGAGCACAGTGAAAGAGGAGGAATGGGGAGAATAGAAACAACTTGGCTTCCCTCTTCACCCTGCCCAGTCTCCTACTCATCCCCCGTCCTCCAGCCTCCTGTCAATGCCAGCCACTGGCTTCACCCTACTGGAAGCAGCTGAAGCAGGATTCCAGGGAACACATTCTGCATGGGTGAACCTTTCTATGATATACAGCAGAGCCAGGGAAGCAGATAAATGGAATTTGAAGGCAAGGCAAACAAGCTAGAACCTGGATGCTATCTGCTTCAATCATTTGTATTATCTGCCTGATCCCTGCTGATACTTCAGTTCGTTCTATCTGTTACAGGGTAAGAGGTATACCTTTCTCTTTCTTTTAAGAGGAGTAGTCATTGTCCCACTTCTATTTCTTTTTTGTGTACTAGGATTGATGACAATACTCTATTTGCTTCCTTACTTTAGTCTGTATTTTCACATGCATGCAAACACTTTCCCTAACTTCAAGAGTTATGTCTGGCTAAAATCAATCATACATATAATAATTGCTACCATTCATTGAATACCCACTATATGTTAGGTTATATATTGGGGGGGGATAATTATAACAACAGTATTGCAATGTTAATATCATTCTCTTCAATCTACTAAATAGAAAGTTGAATCCCAAGTAGGTTAAAGAAATTTCCAAGGTTGCATAGTTAACAAGTAGCAGAAGAGAATTCCAACCCTGGTCAGCTAGACTGCCTCAGACATTGTTTAGTTATTTCCATTATTCATTTTGCTTCTAAGAGTAATCTCTTATTATTTTTAATTTCTATAGCATTCTCAGTTTCCTGGTTGCCTGAAAGCTTGATAACCAACTGCCTTATTGTTTAGATGTCAGAGTGATATGATTGCATAACACAACTCGATGGTTGTACATACAATAGTGAGTTGACTAAGAACCTTCCCTAATGAGGCCAAACACTTATATGAAAGCAAGTTTGGCTGGAACAGTTTGTTGTGAGCAAATTGGATCCCATTTCAGGATCTGCTGATATATTTCTTCCAACACACATATTCTTATGAAAGAGAGAGAGAGAGAGAGAGAGAGAGAGAGAGAGAGGGAGAGAGGGAGAGAGAGAGAGAGAATGAACACATGTTTTAACAAACACATAGTGAAGACTTAGGGATGATAAGCATTCCATATTGGGGTTGTGATGTAGATACAATAAAAATAATTAAGGTCTTGGTTATGGCAGACATTAAATATGTGATATGCTTACTTCACCCTCTCCTTACTTAGTATTTCAATCACTACTTAAGATTGATAGATACCCCCAGTAGGTACAAGAGTATCTGGCTTTTCAAAGCCTAGCAATAAAATTCAGTTCCTCTAAAGGCTTAATTCTAGATCTTCCCATGCCTGATTTTTCTGTGTTTCACAGTGATGACTACTCTACTCTTTGTGTTTTGGGGTACTACCAGCTTTTGGTTCTCCTCCATCTCCAGCACACTTCTCAACCCCCTCCCCCTGCCCCCGGAATGCTTTCTCTTCTGCTGAGAATCAGGACAGGGTTATGGTCAAGAAGATAGCAGATTTCCTAGGTGTGACTCCTGACTTCAACTTACTAGCCTTGGGCTGGTTACAAAACTTCCCTGTAATAGATGTTTGTAATATGGAATAAACATCAAGATTGAAAATTATTATTTCAGATCTAAGTAATTATGGAAACTAAACTAAATTTTTCATACTTAATAAAAGTTTACCAAGTGTGTATTCTATAACTAATTCAGGTGCTTTGACTTTGTGTAACAGAAATCCTCTTTGGACCAACTTATTGAGAAAGCCTATTTGTGTGCTTGTAAATGAATAAACCCAGAGATCTCTGCCCAGTAGGTTCTGGCTCCTGCTGACTCAGTGAGGTCACAGGTGGTCTCCTCAGCTACTACACCCTGGCTCCACAGTGGCAAGCAGTTCCTTCTCTAGAACAACCAGCAAATCTCTCTGTTGGGCTTTTCTTGGCCCAAATTGCCCAAGGGCTTCTTATCCCTAAAAATGGATAATATTTGCATGATTAATTAGCCTAATCTGTTTGTGGAGGGGGAATGTGATGTAGGAAAATAACTACTACTATGTCTATGCTGAACTGCTTCATTTATAATGGTAAAAACTCAGGAAATACTAGGCTTTGGTTAAATAAAATATATTGTTATGGGAATTACTTCATAATCATGTGAGATGTATTGAGAACTTCTTGGCAGCTATGTCATTTAAATTGCCATTTTGATATGACCTGTGATTAGATGATTTTAATCTCTGGACTACAGGGGATGTGGATCAAACATTTATCAATTGCCTATTTATTGGCAACCAATAAAAAGGTCTATTTTAAAAAACAAAATAAAATTTATGGTAATTAACTAATATCTGTTTCCTTTTTTCATCTGCATAAACCAGAGGAAATACTTTACACAATCTTTCAAATTAGAAGGAAAGTAAAATTAGAATGGAAAGACCAAGTGAATCCCATCAAGGTGTTTTCACATTCTTATTACAAAAAAAATACAAATATATTTTAGTTGCCTGAGAATTAACATTTTCAAATAAAATACAAATGGAGTTTCTCAGGCTGACTTTAAGAACACCAGCAATATTTAAAGTCCTAGAAAAACTTTGTGGACCTTTAAACCTCTCCAAGATGATGTGTCATGTTTCAAAGATAACTTGGATTTATAAATTAATTTTACAGGTCAATGAGGTTGTCCACATTTTTCACAAAATTATCATTAATGAATGTGAGAAATGCATCAGGCAGAACATATTTAATTTCAGTAATCCAAGATAGACCCTTAAAAGTTAAAATTAAGTTGCATTGAACATTCTCATACCATCAGAAAAAAAATTGATAGAAGAACTACAAATTAGGAGTAATGATGAAAATGCTATTTTATTTTTAAGACATATCCAACCAAGTCATGAGGGATTGATGTTAACTATAGTCATGTTTAATATCTACATTAATCACCTAGAAATGAGTGTAAACAATATGTTAATGACATTTGCAGATGATACTAAATTGAAGAGTGCCGTTAGCATGCATAATGACAAGATAGATAAATAATTTTGATGTAGTATGTGTAAGCAAAAAATGACCTTCTACTTAAAAATCTGGCTAATACAATGGGTCTAAATAGTAATTTAAAACAATTCATTCAATGTAAGAAAATCAAGGCATAAATAATGGTCAGAAAGAATTTAACATCTATTTACAGCAGATTGGCCTTCAGTAATAGTGCAGCTGAGTAAAAATTAATGCAGCATTTGAGTACTAGATATGTTAAATATTCATTTTACAATGAGAGGAAAATACTGGTTCTTTCTATAATTCTGACAAGACCAATCTTTAAATATTGAAAACAATTTGATGTTAACCATTATACCCAAATATAAGAAAATGGGATTAAATATGTTTAAGATGAGATGGGCAATAAAAATGATTAAGGAGTTAGCCTGATGAACTTCTAAGAAAAGATTAAAATAATTAATCTTGTAGTCTGCAAACCCAGGCGAACGAATCACAAGGGACATATGCAATAATTTTCTTCACCAAGGGATAGTACAGTAAAACTCCAACACACAAGGCATTCCTTTGAGTAACCCAGATTAAGATTATTTTGTAATTTTCATTAAAATAGCCACAATGGTATTTCTGATGAAATGGCAAATAAAGAGTTGTATACAATTATCTACTATATGGTCATTTAGTATGTCACAGGGACCGTCTGAGTAAAGGAAAGTGATGAAATGAGAATCAGCTACAATAGCAATAAGTGGAACAGTCAAATGATTGTCCGCAAGGCATCATGATGCACTGCTTTGTCAATGGCAGCACTTGGAGGTTTCCTTGTGGGTTTTCAGGCAAGGGTACAACCGCAGCAGTTGCAGTTGTCTCTCTGATGAAAGCCCAAAGTAAACAGTGACATTTTATCTTTCCATTCCTTCATTCCTAAAAAACATGTATGCTTATTTACTCAGTAATTGTTCTAAAAAGTAATATCTTATTGGTGAAACATTTATTTATTTTTTGGGGTGCTTTTGTTTTAATCCTAGGGAACAGAGATGTCAAATGATTTTAAATAACTCTGTGTAACAGTTGTAGAAACAAGAACCTTGTCCTAGATAGATGATAGATAGACTGTTTGTTACTCTTCATAGGAAGAACTAATTTTAACAGCAATAAAATGATAAGTTCTTATCCAAATTTGGGGTAACAAGGTCCTGATATTTTATGTCTGGGTCCAATGTAGGGTGATCAGCAAAGTCTAAGGTTCCTCCAAGTCACTAAGGGGAATGTTTCTGCCACATTTGTTCTTCATCATCAGTCTCAAAAGTCTACCAGATTCGTTTATACACTATAGATGGATAAAGGGAAACGTGTTAACTCCAGGGTTAAAAGGAACTCTATTTGCCCAGCATTAGAACATTTGCATGCTGTATACCTGTGTTACAAAGCAGAATTCTTGTGTTTTAATGTATTTAGAAGAAAGAAAAGGCAACATTCCATTAAAAACTAACTTAAAGGATCCAGGAAACTGCTGAATTACTTAGCATATAACTTTTAGTATTTTATGCCTTGAGGGCTAAATTGAATGACTTGAAAAGTTTTCATAATTTGTCTTTTCTAATCTTTATAGTGTCATCTCCAGCCACTCTCTCCCAACATACACACACACACACACACACACACACACACCCATGAGTTATCCATACCAACAAAACTTGTATTTCCCAAACATGTCATGCACACCTTGTTCTGT
>PVJS01004952.1:0-66502 GCA_004027185.1 Glis glis | reverse complement strand
TATTATAGGTAGACACACCTGTCGTCTATGAGTACGGAAGGAGGTAATTACCTATCACAGCCCTCCTGAGGTCACTTCCGGAACTACCTGCGGAACCTCCCCCTGAGGAATTCGCCAGTGCCATCTTTGCCATTAATATGCTGAATTACTGCCACGTGGGAGAGGCCCAGTACTACAGAGCAGGCTTCTGCCAGTCCACCAGGCCCTTTCATGGCACTGGGTAGAGGGCCCAGCAGTCCATTCACTTCGACTATTATACAAGAGTCCATTCTATGAATGTATTCTGCTTTCCTGTCGGCTACCTCCTGAGCCATTTCACATGTGACTATTGTAAAAAGAGTTGTTGTAAATATTCTGACATGGCTCCCACTGGAGACATGTAAGAGTTTCTCTTAGGTATTAACACCTCTGAAGATTTGCTGGATCATGAGGTACATGAATATTTAAATCTGGTTGGTTAAAAAAAATCTTCTAAAGTAGCTGAACTAATTTGCATATCTAATAGCAATGTCTAATACAGCATGCAGCTCTATATCCTCCCAATACGTGGTGGTATCATTTCCCTGGTTCCAATTTTCCCTACTATTTATGCATTCTTCATTAAATTTTAGACTATACACCATACACACACACAAACACACACACGTGCCGTTGTACATGTGTCTCTTATATGCTGGTATGTGCTGGATCCAGCCCCTTTATTATTTGTCCCCTGTATCTCTACGTAAGTAATTTACTCTATCTGCACCTTAATGTTTCACCTATAAAATAAGGGAAAATATAGTACCTACATTATAGAGTGGTTTTTTTTCTTTTTTTTTTTTTTTGCGGTACCGGGGATTGAACCCAGGGGTGTTCTACCTCCGCGCTACGCCCCCGGCCCTATTTTTTATACTTTATTTTGAAACCGGGTCTCACGAAGTTGCGGAGGGTCTCACTAAGTAGAGAGAGAGAGAGAGACAGGGAGAGAGAGAGAGAGCTGAGGCTGGCCGCGAACCCGGATCCTCTGGTCTCCACCTCCCAAAGTACCGGGATTACAAGCGTGCGCCACCACGCCCGACTTATAGAGTGTTTTTGAGAAATAAATCAGTTAACACAGAGAGAGCATGTCATCCTCGGAAAAAAAGGAGGACAATTAGACACCATGTCCCTGAAGTGCCCCTCTCCATTCCCAAAAACCTAGCCAAGTTAAGGGAACAATGAGAGAGCCTGGGCTGGAATATCCAGATAAATATTATCTCAAATGACACTGGCTTTCTCTCATGTACGCTGGGAACTAGAGCAAGTTAGTGTTATCTGCAGAAAGCTGCTTTCTTGCATGCATGCCAAGTTCTTTGGGATGCTGGTCATACAGTGGGACAAAGCAAGCTAAGCCGATGCTGCTTCTGTAACATAACCTATAAAACACCCATCCCTGAGGTAACGTGTGAATCAGGGTGCCATGAACAGGAAAGTGCTCATCCAGCCAGCCACCATTGGATAAAGCATGGTGGGGAGTGCAGGCACTATTTTCTGGCAAAGCACTGTAGGCATCATTTGAAATGGAGGTACACCTGTCCAACCCTTAGCCACTAGATTTTCTGGTGAAGCCCCTGTGCAGCCTGTCACCACTGGGTCTTCTATGTAAGCATTTATCCATAAACCTAAGTCTTACATCCATCTCCAGGTGTCTTTGTTGGCCTTTTGGCAACCTATCCCACTGCCCTATCACTACTGGACTGTGAATAATAGAGAGAATGGTTCAAATAGTACCTTAAATGCAATTAAAATGTTAGCTTTAGCCAGATATGGTGGCACATGCCTGTACTCCCAGTACTTGGAAGGCTGAGGCAAGAGGATTGCAAGTTTGGACCAGCCTCAGCAATTTAGCAAGACCTTCAACAACCCGGCAAGACCTGTTTCAAAATAAAAAATAAAATATGGCTAAGAGTATATCTGAGGAGTAGAATGCCCCTGGGTTCAATCCCTAGTAACATAGAAAAGTGTCAGCTTTTATCATTACATGGAATGTGCTATTTGCTGCTAGGCCTTATAATATCTCATTTCATTCAGCCTCACAAAATCCTATGAGGTATTGATGTTATCATTCTAACTTTACAAAAAAATAAGTTAAGGCTTTAAAAGGTTATATAATGTGACCAATGTTACACAGCTAGGATTTGAGAGGACTAGATTATGCACCAAAAAAATCTGACATGGAACCTACATTTTTTAACCACTTTACCATACTGCCTCTTTTTTTCATCATGAAACTGAAAAGCTCCTTTGAAAGTTTACAACAAGGGAAAGATAATGGAAAGTAACACTTTGACTCATTAAATATGTGGAAAAGATAAGTTCTACCTTGCAGAAGTTGGTGGAATTCAGGATGCTTAATATAATATATATAGTGTAATAACTAGCATATAATTGGTGGTTAGTAAATGCTAGTTGTGATTATTATTATCTCACAAATTCAGTGTGACAGCTCTACTACCTATTTTATCAATGGGAAAGTTACCCTCCAAGAGGGTAACTTGCCTATGTGATATGCTATCAGAGTAGTTCTAGACCTACAAACTTGCCTGATTGTAAAGCCTATGTACATCTGGAAAATGATGTAATTTACAATAGATATGGCTAAATTTCTCTATCCCAAATAATAAAGATTCCATAGCCTAGATGGGGAAATGTAAATATGGACAACTGCTCTTATTAGGAAATGGCCTAACAATGATGAGAAGAATTAATTCAAATGTCAAGAAAATTGGTCTACCTAGAACATTGTACTATCAATTTTTGCTCCTACTTAAGAGTCAGATCATTGTTTCCATGTTGCAGAGAAAGAAATTAACATATATTTAGGGCATTCCAATAAATATACGTGCACTGTAGTGACTGTGATGAGGATCAAGAGTGGGGAATATGGTGTTAGAATATGGCATAAAATCATTTTTAAATTATATAATATATTATCTTCACTTCTACCTGTTTAAATAATATGGTTATCTTCAAAAATTTGAAAGGCTTTGTGTGGAAAGATTAAAAGTAGATTTAAGAAAAGATTTAATAAAGGATTAAACATTAGATTTGTTCTGAATGTCTCCATAAGAGAGATCTAAGACCAATGCATGGAGTGATAATATTGTTATTAACAATAAGTTAACTTTCGTTAAGCATTTATAATCCCATCAGGCATATGGATTATATATGCCATCAGGCATAAATACTTTATGTGAATCATCTCATTTAATTCTGAAAATGATGCAATGGTAGGTTTCATTCTGTGGGCAAAGAAGTAGAGGCCTAAAGAGGCTAAATAATTTGTTAGTAACTTATGACTGATGAGCAGGGGATACTAACCCTGGATTGCTGGAGTTGAAAAATGTATATTCTCTACCACAGAGGTACATGCTTAAAGAGAAGAAAAGCATTGAAACAGCTGTCTAAATAGTCATGTCCCCATCACTAAAGATGTTTTTTTTTAAAAAAAAGCTGGGAAAACATTTGACTGGAATCCTATGAAATAGATTCAAATATTTATTAATTCAACCCATATTTATTAAGCACCCACCATATGGAAATCACATTATCTTATAAGCTAAGGAGTAAATGAAAAGTAAAATTCTTTCAAGAAAGCAGATTTAAATGTGAGATAGAACACTGAACTGCGTGATTTTTTGGTTTCTCTAGCCATGTAATTCTGTGACTATTTCCCATATTGCAAATAACGCCAGCAGTTCCTAAAACAATGAAAACAGAAGGAACTTGTCAATTCAGCTAACTGATTGCTCTCTTTCCCAATACTTTACCCACTCCCCTAGTCAATATGCTGATTTTAATTATCTTCACTGCCGCTCAGAACTGAGAAGTGAAATCCAGGCATTTCCACAGAGTGTTTAAAACTGGTGCTGAAACCTCAAGCTGTGATACAGAGCGAGCTGCCCATCCCCTAAGTACTTTGTACATTCTCGCTGCCATTTCATCAGGGATGGGAGACTATCCATTTTTCTGCTTGAAATCATCGTTTCATTTCCTGTCTTCAGGCTCAATGGCTTATCTATTTTGATAACAAAAGATATAGATATCACTTTTGTTTCCTCCGTCTACCAAACATTATGAGACATTTCCCCACTAATGACTGAGCATATTGAAAGGAGTAAGACAAGTAAGTGCCAACCTTCCCTGATTCTTTCATTTAAAAAGTCTATTGAATTTTTTCAATTATATACTTGGGGAAGATTTTATAACTCAAGTGGTTTTGAAAAAAAATCATTCATGGTCATTTTCACATTATGTAGTTTCTGGCAAGGATATATCCACAAAGGAGGCTGTTTCCAAACCCATCAGATTTCATTTATTCCGTGCATTTGATTGGAAAGTGGCAATTGATTATTACAAAGTTGAGCAGGAAGAATTATGATTCAATTTGTGCTTTATGATTCAGGTGTAAGTCACTCCATAATAGAAGAGCAAGGGAACATTTTATGAGGTATTGGGGAAAGGGTTAAAACCTCCCATGGTACCACCGTTGTCTACAGTGGCTTTGTGTCAGACTGGTCCATAGAGCTTTCTTTATAACATACAGTGGAGGCTCACCTTTGGGTGTTCTGACTCAGGAGGCCTGCAGTGAGCCTACACATCAGAAATGTATTTGAAGTCTTCAGACAAATCTGATGTGCTTTCCCACAAAGAACTGCTGATTTGCCTGAGAAAATCCAAAGCCCTTACTTAAGTACCACATACCAGCCCCATCCCCACACTACTCAAGACGATACTTGAATCATACTGAACTACTCATGGTTTCTCCAAAACATTGTGCTTTTGCTTATGATATTCTCTTTCCCCTTGTAAACTTGGAGCATTCTATTCTCATTCTGAGACACATCCTACAAATCATCATCTCTCTCATATGTTATTAGTCACTCTGAAGAAAAATTAATCACAAATGACATTGTAATTAACACACTAAAATGTCACTATTTTTCTTGACTCTATCTTCTCTCTTAGGCTGTGAGCTCCTGGAAGTCAAGGCCCATAGCCTATTCAACTTCCAATCCATAGAACTTGAATGGTTATCAGCTGATGATAGGTGTTAAATTAGTATTTATTGAATGAAGAAAAAATGACTGGATGAGTAATGACATCACCATTTATCCAGTCTTTCAAGATAGACACTTGAATTCTAGACTCTTCTCTGCTATTCAGTTGTTGTGGTCATAAAGTTGTACATATTCCACTGCTATAATTTTGTATTAATACTTCACTCTTCTTCCCCATTGCAAGTACATACACTTTCTTCTATGGACTATTGTCATCTTAATACCCTTCTATGACACCATACAGTCTTCAGCATAGTCTTGACACCCTATCACACTCTACAGAGCTTTTTCTGCTGTGTGTCTACCTGCTTTTTGGCCCTAGTTCCCATCATTACCACAAGCACAACACATCTTCCACCCACATGGAACTACTCAGACCTCAAAGGTGGACCATTATTTCCCTCATACCTCTGTGTTTTTGTTTATATTTTTCCCTCCTTCAAAAAGGAGCAGCTTGTGGGATATAGAGGGAAATATACCAAGCGATACGTGCATGTATTTATGTATCATTCTGAATCTCACTATGATGTATAATTATAATGCACCATTAAAAGTATTTTTAAAAGCCTCCTTCTCTGACTGGATAAGTTCTACCCATCATAAAAAAAGTTTTCACTTCTGCTATCCAGCTTCCCTGGAAAGGCTCAGTAAACCATCACCCTCCCAGGCTGGGCAAGTTCACATCCTCCTCCAGCTTCACGTAACTCCTATGGCATACTTGTAGGATCAGGTGATTGCTTTGCTCATATCTACCTGTCTTTCCCAGTACTCTAGGAATTTTCTGACACCTAGTACAGGCATATTTCATATGATTCCAACAGCTCTACAAGTTGATCTGGAATGTCACTCAAGTCTTACATCAACTTATTTAAAATGCACTTAGTTTGAAGATGTAAATATAGTTTTCTTTGAATTAATGTCACCTGGGAAACATTTTAATGAGAGAAATGTATATCATAATGAGAGGTAAAGTTTGAGAATTAAAAAATCAAGAGCCTTTTTATCAGCAAAATGTCTTCCAAGGGGACTTTAATAGAATAAACCTGTGGAACTGAAGTTCTTTCATATCCAAGCACAGTGCTAGACAGGAAGGACCCAAAGATGATTCCTAGCCTCAAGGAGTTGATAGCTGGACTTAATTATTAACAATTTACTCTCCCAGCCTCCCGACCTATAATAACTAATACTTGTGTTAGTAGGTGTCTTAGTCAACATTCTCACTACTGGACCAAATAAGCCTGACCACACAACTTACAGGAAGGAAGATTTATTTGCTCATAGTTTTTAGAGATTTAGAGCTTCAGTACATGTCACGAAGGTACGTAGACCTTTGGGCTTGTGCGGGAAGCAGAGAGGGAGAGCACAAGGCTTCACTCTCACATCATGGAGGCAGGAAGCAGACAAAGAGAGCAAGGGGAGGAGAGAACCATATAATCCCCAAGGCCAAACCCCCAAGGGCCCCTCCTTAGCAACCAAACCCCACTTCCAATATTCAATGGTAAAGACTAGTAAGCTCTCTCTCTCTCTCTCTCTCTCTCTCTCTATATATATATATATATATATATATACAAACACCTTATTGGAAATATGTGAAAATGTGAAGTTATTCCTGAGATATACCAAAGGGAACAGGGATTTTAAAAAGCACAAATGTGGGACAGCCATCAATGAAGATCTTATTTGTTATATTTCCAGCAAAGAACTTGATATTAATCTAGTTTAGCAAGCAGAGAAAAGGAAAATACAATAGAGATTTTAGAGATCATCTTTTCAATAACTTAGGTTCACACTGGTGAGTAGGTCCACAGGCAGATGCTTCTGTTGCAGTCTGCTCATGCTCATCGTTTATGAGTAGCCTCAAGCTAGAAATACAGGACTTGGTATGTAAACAAGTACTAGAATGGGAAGTAATTCTCCTAATGGAACTTCAGCAATTGCCCAAACATATTGAGAGGGTCTTAGAACAAAACAGAGGAAGGCCCAAAACAAATTAATGGCTTTGCAAAATAAAACAATCAATTGGTCCCATAACACCTTGGATTTCCTCCAAGCAAATAACCCATACCCAGATAGAATGATCAACTTTTAGAATTATCCATGGATGTCTTAGGATGCTTGGAAAAGAATAATTCTCTTTAAATACAAAACAGAGCCCCATCAAAATGATTAGGTAGTCAATGAACCTCTAGATGACCCAATGATGACAAAGGGAGTAACTTATCTAAAGGCAAAAATTATTTTAAGAATAACTGATCTAGAAGCTAATAGATAAATAGACTGTTTAATCATTATGTCAGGCAGACAGTTCTTATAAAGATGCTTGTCCTTGGGCTGTCCTCCAAATACCTGGGTCCTAGAAGTGTTTAAATGAACCATTGGAGAAAGCCAAAATTTAGCCCTGACATCAAAGAACAAATACCAGAAACTATATAGGTATAAATTTTATGAGATAATTTGTAGTGTCCCCAAGACAGCTGGCTGGTAGCACCAGATGATCTCAAATGGAATCTTGCTAAGATCCTATATGAAATCAACATCACAGCAAAGAAAAACTGCCCATCATAAACCAATGCTATTGGAGAGATTTTAGAAAAATCATCAGAATGTCTCCACCATATGCTGTGCCTATTAAAACATAATTCTGGCTAAACTGTAAAGGTGGGGCATGAACAGCAAAAACATCCAGGGCTGATTTGACCCTTCTCAATCTGGTTGTTACATGATTCTTTTTAGGTTTGTAAGCTTTTCTCTGCCAAAAAGCAACACCTCAGAAAGCTATTTAATTTTGTGTTCCTTACTTGGGAAATCTCAACTACCTTTCTAGCAATAACAATACTCCTTATACTAGAACAGTTGTCAAAGAGCTTTGCAAGCCATTACACTTCCATAATTTTCAGGCAAATTTCAAAAATGGAACTTTCAAATTAAAATAAGTCAAACTTTCAGAAACACTTGAACTTTATTGGCCAAGATTATGTTCTTAGTTTAAAGACAATAATACCAACTCCTTTTAAAGCTTATCAGTCTCTTTTGTGTGATTTAATAAGAAGTCAACCATGCACCTAGGTATATAACTTATAATCTTAGATTTTGTTCTCATGCAAACACATACAGTCAACATACTGTAAAATATTCATGCAGTATACTCAACAGATATGGGCGGTTCTTCTCAAATTCAGTCCAGCAATACTTGCATGGTAATAACCTAAATAATTGATCTTCTGGAAGAGATGTTAGAGAAAAACATCCTTTGAATCCAGAGTAAAGGACTTTACCAGGTTCTGTTAACAATTAGCAAGGTAATAAAATTCCAGGGCATGGGTCATTGGATCCATTCATGTCTCATAATTAAAAAGTCACAAATTACCCTCAGAACATAGGTAAACCATCCCAACTAGGAACCAGAAGCTGAGAGTTTTTAATAATCCCCAGAAGCAGATGATCTTCAGAGGAACAATGTTAACCCAAAGTATTTAGGTCAAGCCAATGACAGTATAATATTAAACAGATTCCACCCAAGATCTTTGGAACCAAACCCTCCAGATACCCAGAAGCATAGAATCACATACTACCCTTTATCTAGCACCTTTTAATTTTTACCAGTTTCTTACCATTTAGTTGATTTTCAGCCATAGATTGCTATTAAAAGATCTTCTGTATCATAGCCATGTTGAAGATAATTTTCTTAACTGTGCTCATGTGCCATTTTGTTCTACATAAAATTATCAAACTCTATCATAAGATCTTTGCAGGTTTTGACTAAATCCCTAAACCACAGTGACTTGAATTTACCATACACCATCTGAAATTTAAGATAAAAACTGAATCATTATTCATCTAAACACTCAGGGAGTCATTCCCACTAGACTCTGTGATATGTAAAATATGACCACAATGTTAACTATACATCCAGTCATATAGAAACGGGACTGCATTGTGTAATAGCTAATTAATTCTTTAAAGTGATAACAGTGCTGTCAATATAAGAAGAAACATGACAAGGATAAAAACAAATATTGAGGCTGTCTTTTCTGTCACAGGCCACTTTTCAGAGTTTCTCTAACATCCTTATAGAAATTATTCAACTCCACCTAGAAGTTGTCATTCCAAAGGAAGAGATAACTGGAATATTCATGTTTTGTTAAACATTTACTCCCCCAACAAAATTTGTGCTCCAGGAGGATACTTTCTTTTGTGTGGACATCAAACCTTCCTTTTTACTATGAATAGATTTCACTTGTTTATATTAGGTAATTGGTAGAGACTTCCAAGTACTCATGACCACCACATGTCTCATATTTCATATCTCATTGAAGGGCATTCCCAGGAATTTCAAAGTAAAACTACTATAGGCTACTGTAAAGAATTACTCAGAATAATCACTGGTTCACTTCTTATATGCCCCATCTTAGCAATTATTTCTACAATGAAGATTATGCCAATAGAAAATACAGCTATTTATCATTGACCTTAGCCAGAGTTATAAATATTTCCCCAGTGTTCAACCCTTAGCAGGTAAATCCAAACTCTTTAGCTCAAGTAGAAATAAGCAATTAAATAGTTTTCACTTCCAATTAGCTAGCCACGATTGTATCTGTGCCATTTCCAATATTTCATGTTCAATTTGCATAAACACAGTCAGATAGAACAGGTCATCTCTAAGCATAAGGTGATGCTCACCTACCTTTCCACGGTAGATCCAAGTGGACTCTGGGACATGATTTCCTTCTGGGTTTGGTGTTTGGAGATCATGACTTCAAAGCACTCAGATTTGTGTTCTTTATGTGTATTACAGGTGTCCAGTGAGGTTTCTCTGAGTCATAAATACTGTTGTGAAGTCACTATCATGTGGAGTGATCCAAACACTCATCATTTGTCAAAAAGAGTGAGAAGGCCAAGCCTTAGTCAGACTCTGGATGGCTATAACTGACATGAAGTTGTCACCTATAGATCATGACAGTTGTGTAGATTTGCAGTAAGACTGCTCCTGTGGCTGACCCCCTGGTCTAGCCAAAGGAGGCCAAAAGACAAAGACCAGAATCTGTACAACAAACTTCATCAGTCATGCAATACTGAGAACCAGAAAAGGTATTCATCAGTTATTCAACCATACTTTAGTCAGAACTTCATATCACTTAGATAAACCCAACAAAACCAGAGATTTGCCCATTCTTCTGATAGTCTCAGTTTCCAATCTTTGCCCATAAGTAATAAAAAGCATACACTCATTTTTCCTAATAAGATATTATTTAAGAGTTGTATTGCTACAGTGTCAATAAAACAAATAACAGTTTGTCTATGTTTTCACTAAGAATAGAGCTTCCTGTACTTAAAATAAGCCAAAGAGAATAAAATCTAGTAGACAAGTGAAGGATTTGTTGATTCAGATATAGAATCTTTCAAGTGCAGAATGAAGGAAGGCTGATTATGTTACATACACACTGGCAGGCCATTTCCATGATTTGGCCTCAAAAATATTGGCATATGCCCCATGGCAGATTGCCTGTCCCCTGTCCTATTCTAATATAATATTGACTTAGCTGGGCTTAAACTCACCTAATATGGAATCTATTGTAAGGGGTAGCTATGTAGACAAGTCGGTCAAGGTATATAAGAGGAAAAAGAAATCTACATTTAGCCTCGATTATCTTAGCAAGATATCTGGTTCGAAATAACAGGAGACAAGTAACTGTGAGGCTATGCATATCCTGGCTCAGATGCAAAGTCAATGACTTGGCAAACTGATCCTAGAGTATGTCTTATAGAATGAGGAAATGGGAATAATCCAAAACCTTCTTTGTCTAGATTAGTAATGAGTAATTGACACACAGGTTAACTTAAAAGAGAGAGAGTGCACCTAAAATAACCCTATCATTTACATTATAAGGGAAGTATCATAAATGAATAAATCAAAGACTACTCAATAAAAAGTGCCAAGACAACCAATTTAAGCTTATTTGATCTTCATCTACTACCATAACTCAACATAAATTCTTGATGGATTAAAAATCCAAATATAGCCACGGGAGATGCCATGCACCTGATATCCCAGCTACTTGGGAGGCTGAGGTAAGAGGATCATAAGTTTAAGGCTAGCCTGGGCAATGAAGAGAGACCCTCCATCTTGTTTTTTAAAAATGCCAAATATAAATTTAAAAATTATTAATATATTAAAGCACATAATTTAAAATGTATCTAAACTGATTTTGCAAAGAACATTAAAACATGAAAAACACAATATTAACTAACAATAGCATTAATCAATACAAATTTTTACACTTTTAAAATCACAAGTTGTAACAAACCAAAATAGGAATCAAACATGTAAGTCAGAAAAATATTTGAAACATACACTATAAACAAACCTTTATAATCTTGATGTTTTAAAGTTCATACAAATAAATAGGAAGAAAACTAAAACTCCAATAAAATTATGAATATGGAGTATAAAAAACACATCACACAGAATAAAAATGTTTAAAGGAATAAAAATGACCAATAATCAAATGAGAATGTCATTATTCCTAGTCACCATGGAAATGCAAGCTAATTATAAAATTAATATCTCTAAAAAGGTATTATCATTTTAACTGATAATGCTCCAGATTGTAGTAAAGCAAACATTCAAAGCTACCATTAGCAGGAATACTACCAAAACCATCATAGAAATATTCTGCTAGTGTTAAGAATCACAATGATGTTTTCCATAGTTTTGCTTCAACAATTCCCTTTGTAGGAATATACTCCCAAGGAGTATTTTCAAAACCAATTTATAAACAATATTCAACACAGCATTATTTGGAAGTGCAAAGATTCAGAAATAACTTTAGAACCCAATCATAGGAGAACAACTGTATTAGTTATAGAAGATTGAACATATGTTAATTGTGGGTGATTAACATTTTTAGCACTTTCCTACATTTTGGTGATTTTTACAATTAGGAGCTTGTCCTCCTTATGTAGAAGTAGGAAAACTAACATTCCTAGCTTTCCTGTAACTAGGATGCATGCATGTGGCCTCATAGGGAAGAGTTGAAGAAGGAAATGAGCAGGATTAATAGGCCACAAGACATGGAGAAAACAATCTTTAGCAAGTTCAGTAATAGATACATTCAATTCTTTGGTTGTGGTAGCAATAGAAAAGACAGGAGGAAAAGCGAGGCTTTGAAGTAAAAAATTTAATTTGCCTAGGCTTTTCTAAACATCAGATTCCAGATAAAAGTGATTACAGACCAGCTGGAAAGAGACCCTGAATTGCTTTGGAATAATTATAACTATTTAGCATTAATTCCAAAATTGGCCCATTCACTTCTTTTTAATCTCCTTCAATTATCATAATAATTCTTACTCATTCAAATATATTGCTCCCTATATAAGCAACTGGAATATTTTAATAAATACTTTCACTGAGGACAGCTAAAGAACTTCAACTTAAGATATTGGAAGAAAACCAGGTGTTTGAGCACTTTCTATTTAGAATTCATAAGCACTGGGCCTATTACCTACATTTTCTCATTAAATTCTCACAATTGCCCAGAAAAGTAGATACTAATATCTCCATTTTTCAAATAAGGAGGCTGAAGAAGTCTAACTAATCTGCTAAGACACTTCTCTAGTGGAAAAGAGTATTTTCTCATTTCACCTTTACAACAATAATTATATCCATTTTCCAGAAGAAGAAAGGGAACAAAAATCACAAAATATGGACGTGGTAGAACCAGGATTTCAATCCTGGTTGGCTAAATTCCATTCTAAACAGGCTTTTAACATTCATGCTATTTTATCATCATTTAGTATAGTGACACATACATAGTGAGTTGTCAATTCCTGATAGTTTTTATCGTTATTAAGATTTGAACTAATATCTATCTGGCTCTAAAGTACACCTGTGTTAGACTCTATTACACTGCCTACTAAATTTCATTGGTGCTGGTAGACACACACATGTACTCAGTAATAAAAAAATATTCAGTAGATTTGATGCCCCTTGGCAATTGATATAGGCTCAGTTCCAGAAGGAAGTAATATTTATTCAGAATTATATTGAAATTGCACAGGAATGATAAAATAACACATTACAAAGGACCTTCTGTGAATCACTCTTCACCTTCCATGCTAAGTGAATGCAAATGATTTCTAGTTGGCAATTTATTATTTCTAATTTACCTTACCAATATTGTATGAATATGTATTGAATAATTCTAAGTCAACAATCTTCTGTAAATAAAAGGATGATTGATACTCAGCAAAGCCACACAATCAATTTTTGATCTCCTGCCTCAAGCACAATGTCACCATGTGACCAGTTGATTTGCATTGACATGGAATGTCAGTCTTGTGAAGTTCCACAGTGATGCATGCAGGACTGGAACCTGATGGAACAGCCCACACTTTAGTTACAGCAACAGAAGCAGGAACATGGGGATTGTCAACAAAGCCTCCACTAATGCTACCTGAAAGGCAGTCAGACCCAATGATTATGACCAGAACCTCGGAGGCAGACTGCTTGAGTTCAAATCTCAGTTCCATAACATGACTAGCTATGTGACCTGGGACAAGTTATATAACCTCACAGTTCTAAGATAGGGTAATAATAGTACCTTCTGCGTAGTTTATGAGACTTGATAACATTTCTAAAAACAGAAGAGAACCTGGCATGTAGAAAGCACTCCCTAAATATTACCTAAAATTGCTACCATTAGCCAGCAAAGTACTTAGGGAACAATTTGTATTGCTACACATAGACACGTATGCTATTACATTAGAATGTTATGTTAGACTATTTATTTCTACTGGTATGACCTTGATATTCAGAAATAGAGCTTCTGTTAGATTAGATTTTTGTCACTGTGACCAAAATACCTGACCATAAACACTTAAAGGAGGAAAGGTTTATTTGGCTCATGGTTTCTGATGTTCAGTCCATGGCTAGCTGACTCCAAGGCAGAAATATCATGGTGGCAGGATGTGGCACATGAAATCTATCCTTACTTCATGGCAGCCAGAAATCAAAGGGAGAGAGAGAAAGGGGCCAGGGATAGATATAATCTTTGAGGCCACAGTGACCCACCTTCTCCAGCCATGCCCCATCTCTGAACCTTGCTGTATTGGGAACCAGGCTTCAACACATCACCTTTGGGGAGACTTTTCAGACCCAAACCATAACATAGCTGTTGAAGGTAGTAACTGCTGGCAGGCAGATTAGTGCAGTGGAGAAAGCACAGACATGCCTGAGCTTGAATCTCATTTCCAATGAAAAGTTAGTCATATGTGACCTAGTGCAAGTTATTTAACTTCCCCAAGTCTCAATTTTCCCATATGTAAAACACAGGTGATAATACTTAATTTTCTAGTAGTATTACAGAACATACACAAACCAGTTAGCCTATTATAAGGTGCACCTTCAAAAATGCTGATTTTATTGATAATTAATTTACTGATTAAACATCTTTTCAGTGCTGTTTTTATGTCAGATGTTTGAAAGAGATAAAAACATCTCCTACTCATAAAGAGTTTACAGTGTATTGGAAGCCGGTCTAGTATGTGCTATAATGCAGGAAAGAGCATGATATTTTGGGACCACAGTCAAAGGGCACCCTAGTGAGCCACGGCACTGGTGAGGTAAGAGCTGGAGAAAGTTAAGAGGAGGTGAAGCCCGAGTTATGATGAGGTTTAATTATTTATGATTATTAGGTTAATGGGGTGGAATTACAAGAAAGGAATGATCAGAAACAATAAGATGTAATAAAAAATGTTTGAGAATCTGTAAACATAATTGATGGTCTGGAAGAAAGTGTTCGCCACATGCATGTAGCAAGTGCCTGGCACATAAATGGTACCGTGTAAACAGTGAGTGAATGGGCTTTATCTTTTCTTGCTTTGTTCTAACTGAATAATTTTAACTTTTACCTTTTTTGGTACTGGAGATTGAGCCCAGAGGTGTTCTACCTCCGAGCTATACCTCCAGCCCTTTTTGTTTTATTTTATTTTTATATTGAAATAGGGTCTCACTACGTTGCTGAGGATAGCCTCGAACCTGTGATCCTCCAGTCTCAGCTCCCAAGGTACTGGGATTACAGGTATGTACCACCATGCCTGACTCATTTCATGAAATTAACATAGTCAATTTCCCTGCCCTTTCATCCTTTTCAGATAATCTTCCCATAGTGCCTTTTAAGTAAAAATGTGGCCATAATGCCCTCATTACTCCAGGCTACAATTGATTGACTCAAAACTAGTCAATCCAGCTGAGCATGATGGCATATCCATGATATGCCTGTAATTCAGTACTTGGGAAGCTGAGATGTGAGGATCTCAGGTTCAAGGCCAGACTCAGTAACTTAGTGAGACCCTGTTTCAAAATAAAAAACAAAAAGGGCTGGGGGTGTATCTCAGTGGTAGAATGCCCCTGGGTTTAATCCCCAGTATCAAAAAAAAAAAGCTAGTCAATCCATTGACTAGCTAGCAATTTATCTTTTCCTCCTATGAATCGCAACTGAGACTACAGCTGGTGCAATGACATGAGACCATGGAGACTCAGTATCACATTAGCCAGCTTCTGCTTTTTGCATGTTGGTTAGCAAGAAGCATGCACTCCTCTTCAGAAACAAGCATGGAAGCAGGACAGGTGTACAAGAGGAGAGACTAGAACGCAGGCAGCTCCCCAGTTGTGTTGCCACAGATGACTTCTGGGAATTTTCTATGAATCTTTCCAATCATTCTTTTTCTTTGATCTACTTAGAGTAAGTTTTGCTTCCATGCATCTCAAAGGTCCCCAACTAAGACAGTCACCTTGTTAAAGGAGACAACGGGGGGGGGGGGGGGCTATGAAGGGACCCTGGTCCAAGCCAGCAAGGGCAGGCCCTTCTACCATCTAACACTGATTCCCAAACTTCTGGCTTTCCTTTTCAAAAAAATTACTCAGAGCCCCCCTGGGCACTTCTACCACCCTCTTATTTTTATTCAACACCCCCAATTGCACCAGAGACTACTACTGATGCCCTAGATGGTGCCAGTCCCCCCCCATGGGTAATATCACCAACTTTGGGAAGCTATGAGTCCTAGAAGAGCCACTCACATTTCCCTCAGCAATGATATCCAAAACATTCTCCCAGATTACTTAAAAGACTCGAAGTTCACAGCCTCTGCTGATACACAGATATCTAGAGACATAAGATAGAAAGAAGATGGAGCTGACCTGTGCAGTGAAGTTTTTATTAATAACTAATTGAAGGTTAGGAGAAAATGAAAAGTTATATTCACATTTATTCAGTTTATTGGAATGTGGAGAGTTGGTTAGAAAATATATTAGATGTGATCTTTATCCCTCCAGGAAGAGTGAAAGCCACAGCAAGTCAATCTCCCAGGCACCAAAGAAGTAATAAATTTCAAGTCCATGGATCTTTGTCTGCTCAAAGACATGTCTTTTGGCATCAAGATTTTCTAATTCTTATATTGAAAGATATTTTTTTCAGTCAAACTTATTTAAAACCAGTTTCTCCCTGCCACAGTATTTTCTCTGGGCTTCTTTGTTCAAAAAAAAAAAAAAGGTGGGGGAGGAGGAGGAAGAAGAGGGATAGAAGGATACAGTGGTGGGGGAAGGATTTCAGAGGTGTTACCACAACCTTACCCATTATATAATTCAATTCTGAATGTAAACTCCAGAAGAACAAAGGATTTTTTTGGGGGTACTGAGGATTGAACCCAGGGGCATTCTACCTCCGATCTATACCCCCAGCCCTATATTTTATTCTTTATTTTGAAACAGGGTCTCACTAAGTAGCTAGGGCTGACCATGAACCTGCAATCCTCCTGTCTCAGCCTCCCAAGTACTGGGATTACAAGTATGCACCAACACACCCGGCTCAAGCAAGGGATTTATGTATTTGTACCTGTACCTAGAAGAATACATAGTATATCATCATCTCTCATTATAATTTAATTGTTATTAAATTCTTGCTACTGTTAACAAGGATAATAAAACAGAGTTTTTTGATCCAGAAAGCACAAAAGTACAGCAGAATCTTGCAGGCTTTACAACCAGGCAGAAAACAGTTGTGTTTCCTTAACTGTTGTGAAGAGTAGTAATAACATACTTGACCACACAGTTAATGAACCACAACTATCTTTTAAAACATTTTCATATAAAATTCTCTTAATTATGCATTGAATTTTTGCCATTGTTTTGGGGTTTTTTAACTGTGCTTGTTGGCATTATAATATACTATGAAATTTTTATTTTATTTATTTCCTTAAAAAGTATGCTCTGAAATACGGATAAAAATGTAGGGTTCACTAAGACACACCATCTTAAAGCAGAAAGGAAAAGACATGTAAACTGATTCTCTATTATAAAGTCATAAACCCATGGGCTTGCAATGTAGCTCAGTAGTAGAAAATTTGTCTAGCATGCATGAGATTCTAGGTTTGATACCCAGGACCACAAAAAGAAAGAAATATAAATCCAAAGAATTACAAAATCAGAAGGCTGGAAGTCTTCTAGCTTCTTGCATGTCAAAAAGGATCTGTAGATTTGATGATATGAATATTTAAAATCTCAAGCTGGGCATGGTAGCACAGTAATCCCAGTATTTAGGAGGCAGAAACAGGAGGATTACAAGTTCAAGGCCAGCCTCAGCAACTTAAGTGAGACCCTGTTTCAAAAACAAAAAAATAAATAAATAAAAACAAAAAGGGCTAAGGGTGTAGCTCTGAGGTAAAATGCACCTGGGTTCAATTCCTAGTACCTCCCCCCCAAAAAAGATATTTAAAGTCTCTAGAGTGTCAGTGACAATTTTTTAAAAATTAAAAGGGAAAATAAAATTGTGTGGAATATTTGCAAGAAATATTATTTAAGGAAAAAACTTTATTATATCTAAAAACCTTTTAAAGTAAAAATAAACCACTAAGATCTTAAGAGATTGAATAAGCAGAGGATGCAAATGAACAAGTCACAAAAGAGGAAAAGCAACTAATAACTAAATATATAGGATTTTAAGAGATAGCTCCAATTACAGCAGTATGGTAATTAACTGTTTGTAGCAATAGTGAGGCAACATTTTTCATATTATGTGTGTCTTTGGTGATTTTACACATTGCTAACTAGAAAGAAATTAAACAGTAACTCTTCTATATAGTTGGTACTATTATATACTGCTCCCAGTCTTTGGAAAACATTGGAAATCAAGAGCCTAAAAACAATTTTATTGACAGTAATGATATCTCTAGGAATTCAAAATATAGAAAAAGTCAAATCTAAAAAGCAGTTAATCATAGAATTACTTATACTGATGACAAAAATGGAAATAAGCAACTTAATTATTCAGCTTTGGGGGTTGATGAAGTAAACTCTGATATCATTTTAATGAAGTATTATGCAATCATTAAAAATTTTGGTTTGAACACTGCTTAAAATGCGGATCAAACATTAACTGAACAAATTTGAATATAAAATATCATGTGAATTTTTATAACAATGATATAAAATAAATTAAAATAAATATATATGAAAAATTTATGGAATGCCACACACGAAAAATAAAAATAGTAACAGTAATAATAACATAACGATCAGGCTAAACACATAGATATCCATTCCATTCACACGAACACAGTCCACAATCCAAAGAGCCAGGAAAAGATTAGTCACCACAAACAAATAAGCTAAATAAGTAAATAAATCTATTGTGTGCACTCGTGTGTGTGTGTGTGTGTGTGTGTGTGTGTGTGTGTGTGTGTTACTAGGGAATGGAGCCCAGGGGCATTCTACCTCTGAGCTTTACCCCTAAGCCCTTTTCATTTTTTATTTTGAAACAGCGTCTCGCTAGGTTACTGAAAATCTCAGCATGTTGCTGAGGCTGTCCTCCTTCTTTCAGCCTCCCAAGTACTGGGATTACAGGTATCCACCACTATGCCTGGCTAATAAATCTATCTTTAAACATGTAATAATTCAAAAATATAATGAAATAATGGCTCAATAAGTCCACAGGCCACAGAAACTTTCTTTGGTAAAATCAGAAGTAATGGGAAGGAACTATGGAAACTTTGGTTTATGGCCAGAAAAAAATATGTAACATAGACGGTGTTTCAAAAGTTTGCAAAAATGACCTTTTATTACAAATAGCCTAGGCTGTTCTCAAAAAAACCCACCCCAGGTTTTAGCAAACCTCAATCTCTTACTAAAAAAAATTAAATTCATTTTTCTAGTTTGTTAATCTTTTATTATTGACTCTCAGTAAAGATGAAGTTATAATCTTATAATTAGAAGACTATATATGTATACAAACATATGGCATTATACTATGGCAGATTTGTTTATATTATTTCAAACCAAACCTGATTGTAGATACTTTTGCCTTCAAAAAGTTTCAATGAAGTGCATAAATCATTTCATGGGGAAAAAAATCCCTACCTGGCTCCTTCTCCTTTTTAATGAAGAGAAAAGAAACCTAAATTTCTTCCTAAACGGAGTGTATAATCCCAGAAACTGGGAGACTAAGACAGGAGGATAGCCGGTTTAAGGCCAGCCTCAGCAACTTAGCGAGACTCTCAGTAACCTAGCAAGACCCTGTTTCAAAATAAAAAGCAGAAAAGAACTGGAGGTGTAGCTCAGAGATAGAATGCTCCTGGGTTCAATCCCCAGTACCACAAAAAAATTTTTTTCTTACTATTTTGTATTACTAGAGAGTAAGAACCATGGTAGATGGCTTCAATTACTTAAATAACCTGAGTTTGTCCATGCTGAGGAAGCAGCAGTTTGCAGCATCTGAAGTGTGTTCGTTAGATGCCCATACATACAAGGAACATTTCAGCTCCCACAGCTTTCACAGCAACACAACATAACAAAACAGAGGCCAGGAGACTCCCTTGCCTGTCACTGGTGTGTCAATAGAGATCAGATGATCCATGGGATGAGATGGCATTCCTTTCTGCTCATAAATTGATATCCATGCAATAGTAATTGAGATCCTAACACATATGGGCAAAAAACCTAATTAGGATCATCAGAATGTAGCATTGAAATATAAAGAGAGTAGGAAAAGAGCCTCCAGGTCTTTTGATTACCACACGCCTAAAATCTGCATATTCATGCTCATCTGGAAAGCTACCATGAGCAATGTGGTCCTTATGCTCCTTCTGCAGTTGCTATCTTCCTTCCACCACCCTTTGAGGCTCCCACTAAGTAACTGCTTTTTGGTTTTATTGTTTTGTTTTGTTTTGTTTTTTTTAAAAGAGGCAAGAAATTGCAAGGGTAAGAAAGCAAAATTTCATCACTGCATTCGCAGCCTCAAGTAAAGCTGGCAGCTCAAGCTTCCTTATTTCATATGATGTTAATTTATCCTGATATTAGTGACATTCCAAGATATTTTTGCAAAACTGTGTCAATGGGAAAGACCCAGAGGGCAGGTCACAATGGACTAGTAAAGAGGGCAGGAAGTCCTAGGAGAGAGTCCACAAAACACTAACGGGACTACAAAGAGATTTCTGGGGTTCATGAACCAGAACGGGAAAACATAATTGATCTTATTTTTAGTTATCTCTAGCTGAAATTTAGCATTTCCTGAAGCTATAAATGTAAGTAATAAAGCACATAACTAAGTGCAGTATGTGTCACTTTATCACCAGGAGAAATGATAGATGCCTTTATGTAACATTATAGTTATCATAAATGTGTTGGAATATCACTTATACTAATGACTAATTTGAAATTACAATAGTATTTAGACCCTAATCACACTGAATTACAGTCTTCCTAACTACAGACGTTGACCCTGCTCTCCCCTGCAGTCGTTCAGCCCTAAGGGCTCAGCTGTGTGTCTCACGTTGGTAACCAAGACTCAGATGGTTTTCCAGTGCACTCTATGTAAAACTGTTTATTGGCTAATACATAGAAAGATATGGATCCTGTTAATATTGGCATTACTTTATTTCTGTATAATTGTTATCCTCTGGAATTTTACGTAGTTTGTGCATTTTAAAACATTCTGAAACATGGTCTATATGCTTTCTTAGCCTGCCCCCCAAAAAGTCCTTAAAAAAAGGATCCCTTGGCCTGGATAATATTATCTTCTGGAAATTAGAAGGCACAAATTATTATCTTCTTCTTTCTTTCCCTTATTCAACTTGGTGTTATTAAAGCAGGACTTCTTGCTTTCCTGTCAGATGGGAGGCAGGTCTGAAAACCAAACTCTCTTTCCATGATCCTGAAAGTTTGCTTTTTAGTTTACATCACTGCTTAAAAAAATATTTACATCCCAAAGTAATTAGCAACTCCCTGAAGCCAGAAAAATCTTTGGATTTCCATCCTGCAGCAAATAGGAAGAAAAATACTAAAACAAGAAAAGATCTAAGCAACAGAGTAGGGAGCAAAGAAGTAGCTTCCAAGAGGAGAGAGGAGCATGCTTCAATCCCTGGGTCTGTCATAGGAAGGGAAGAGAACATACACTGAGAGTAATCAGTGACTGGAGAGAGGGACACTAAGGCTAGGGACCACCTGTTCCTCTCTAAGGACATAGAAAATTTGTAGAGGACTAATTATGTACAATTTCTAGGAATATTTCCATATTATGATGCAACATCTATTAAAGACCCCTGCACTAGATGATCACTGCAGCCTATGTCTAATTCTGGAATATAATCATTGATTTTAGAGGGCTAAAGCCCCTGTAATTCTCCCACCTCCACATCATTCACTTCCCACCAAGTCCTACAACATGGATAAAGTGTTTCCACCCTAGTATAAAATATTGCTTCCCCATAGGGACTTAGTAGGTCCCATTCTCAAGGATGCTGAGTCTCAGCCAGGCATGGCAGCACGCTCCTGTAATCTCAGTACTTGGGAGGCTAAGATAGGAGGACTGCAGGCCAGCCTCAGCAACTTAGTGAGACCCTATTTCAAAATCAAAACTAAACTGGGCATGGTGGCACATGCCTGTAATCTCAGTACTTGGGAGGTTGACATAGGAGGATCGCAGATTTGAGACCAGCTTCAACAACTTAGCAAGACTCGCAGCAACCTAGAAAGGCCCTGCTTCAAAAACAAAAAAATCAAAAGGGTTGGGTGTGCATCTTGGAGGTAGAATGCCCCTGGGTTCAATCCCAGTATCACAAAGAAGTAGGAGGAGGAGGAGAAGGAGAAAGAGGAGGAGGAGGAAACAGCTAGGTCTCTGGAGAGAGAGAAGCAGAGGAAGGGGGCAGCATTTCTTTAGTGCCATGTGATGGATATTTATTTTATTTTATCCTTAGGAAATATTTAAGTAAATATTACTCTTGCAATTTTCTAGCAAACTAAAACTCAGAGGGATTAATTAATCTACTCGAGTTCATATAAAATAGTCAAGGTTGCTTGACTCCAAGACTATTATTCTCTATCTACCACACTGTGCTCTGCAGAATCATAAATAAAAACTCACATTATGGAACCAAATACAAGCTTCCTCAACTTTATAGGATCATGATTGTGATCATATTTCTTTATCTCTCTATGCCTCAACTAGTTCATCTGTTAAATGAGGATAATAATATCTACCTCACTTACCAAAGTGCATTTGACACATAATGAGTGGAAAGTAACAGTGAATTATTTTTGTCACGACATGGGAGAAGGCAGCAAGAAACCTAAGATACCAAGGCATGGCCTGGTATCTCACGGGATTTATATAGTATTTTGATCCACTACATTATAGTTCAGGAAATATGCATTGCACATATAATATGCACAAGGGCTTCTGAAAAATATGAAGATGACTTGGAACCAGTTTCTAATTTTAAAGATTTATTCCAAAAATTATTTTTATACTTTTATTGGTGCATTATAGTCTCACGTCATAATGATATGATATGATATGATATGATATGATATGATATGATATGATAGTGAACTCACTGTGTGCATGCTGTGTGCATGTATGTCACTATCACTATGAACAGCACTTGGTGAGCTTCCCCCCACTCCCTCCCCACTCCCCCCTTCTCCATTCAGGATATTGAAATCAGCATTGGTATCCTCACATATGTACATAATTGAGATATTACCCTGGGCTACTTGGATGAGATGTATATGATTCGACATAAAACAAGAGTTTTATCATGTTGTAATTTAGAGCTTGACATGCCTGTCTTCATTATATAGTGAGCTCCTTGAAAGCTGAGACTCTTAATCTGCATGGTCTTCCTAGTGCCCTGAGCATAAAAGTTGCTCAACAGCTGCTCCAGGAGAGAAGGGAGGGAAAGATGGAATGGGGAAGAAAATGGGAGAGCAGGAGCATATACGAAGGAAGATGGTCTACAAAGAAGCACAATCAAAGGATTGTGGTACTTCAGACGAAGGCAAAGTTAACTAACTGGGAATGCTGTGGCATTTGAGATATACAAGGTATTTTGAGGGGTAATTTGGTACTTAGTCTTGTTCAGTGTGCCTGGCATGTAGTAGGATTCCATAAGCATGTGTTGATTATTGAATGAGTGAGTGGATAAATAGCACAGGGTGGAAAAGACTATGGAGAAACCACTGTGGGACTTTGGACAAGCCACTTCTTTCCTGTTCTGAGACTGCTCACCAGACAAAATAAAACGAGCCCATGCCTTTCAATGTCTCCTATTAACATTCTTGTTCCCAAATTAATTTTATCAGTTTATTATCTGAAAAATATAAAACAGAGCAGTTTTATACTCTGCTAGAGGATGACTAACCCACATGTTATAATTCTGTGCTACCCTCTGGCTCCATATAGGTAATTTGCAAATAGTGGTAGCCTAAGAGTTGTAGGCTCCATAACTTTTTACAATGTCTGAGACTTGTTAAACATGCTAAACTAGAAAAATGTATCTAATTCCTTTTAAATGACACATTTTTATGTCCCAGGAACTAGGAAGGCCTGTACAGTAAAAACCAAGAGGCTGAGAAGTTACATGAACAGCCTTTTTGATATCTTTCCTGGACTAGCAGCTCAAGTGTTCTGCCTCATTAAGTAAAACTGCTTTTCATTCCTTGGACTATTGAAACGACAGGCCATACTACCTTTGAACTGAAAAGACATTTAGAGATCACGCCCTCCCTTATAATTGTTGAGCAGTGGGAGCACCTTCTGAAATAAAGAAGGTGAGCAAGGGGAGAGGAGGAGATAAGAGAGGAAGTTATTTAAATGTATCCTTGGCAGAGAACATCAAGATCATATAACAAGTTACTATTCCTTTGGAGGAAAAGTGGGAGGGAGGAAGGAAGGGAGGGAGCAACTAGATAAGGAACAAGAAGAAAAGGAAATAATATCGTATGCAGCAGCTTGTGATTTTTTAAAAGGGGATATTTGCACTTATCAAGATGTATTCTGTGTGAAACCCTGAGCCGGGCATTGTAGATCCTGAGATGATTGAGCCACAAACCATAGCCGGGAACAGTGGGACATGCCTGTAATTCCACTACGGGAGGCTAATACAGGAGGATCACAGGTTCAAGGCCAGCCTTCGCAACTTAAGGAGAGCCTCAGCAAGTTAGAGAGACTTTATTTCAAAATAAAATAGGGTTGGGTGGTGTAGTTCAGAGTTAGAATGCCCCTGAGTTCAATCCCCAACGCAAAAAAAAAAAAAAGAGAGCGAAGAACCTCTCGATGTAATGTGAAGACAGGCTTGTAAGCAGATATTTTCATTGTAATACAAGAGCTGTATTAGAGGCATATCTACCATGTGTCAAGACCCTTGGAGCTTTCAGTGTGTCAGTAACATGACGAAGAACAAAACTCATGAAACAAAACTTCATAAATTCCAGCACTGCCATTTACTGTCTTGTGATATTTTGCACAAAATACATAATTTCACTTAGTTTCCACTTCCCACATGATCATAGTACCCACCTCTAAGGATTGTTGAGGATATTAATTAAGGTAACATATGTAAAAGTTTTTATCTCAGTGCATGTACCATACAAGTTGAAATGTGTGTTTGCTCTGTTGTTGGAGAATATTCAATTTTGTTCTAGAAGACAAGAAAAATAAAAAGAATTGATAAAAAAAAACATTAAAATGTTAAGTTTAAACCAGAAGTCAGCAAGCAGTTTGTAAAACATAAGCAGAATTCATAGATGTGTTAAATATCAATAGTAAGTTAGACGCTTATAAGACATGTTCAAGATGGTTAAAATAAACAGAATGAAGGAGAGAATAAACAAGCCTGCTATTAATAAATAAAAAGGGATGCAGATACATTAATAAGGTATGACTATGCCACCTCTGGGCTGACAATTATGTCATCCAAAATTCAGCTACTAGGATGGGTCCATTACATGCCAGTGTATTCTCTGCCCAAGAAACACAAGTACAATCTATTACTGCCTATCAGGCTAATTAGTTAGTTACAGGCATGCCCTGTGTACTTATTCCTGCATCTCTGAGAAAGAATAACTGTGTGTTTGAGCCCCAGGTACCTTCTACTTCATGGTACCTGGGGTTCTTTTGCTCAACTTTCAACTCTGGTATTTGTGTACAGAACATCAGTGAAAACGACTGCTACAGCATAGAGAGCAAGAGAGGGGGAATATATAACAGAGCATATCTATAGGTAGTGTGCTCTGTACTTCCCAACTGCATTTTAGACTAAGTGTGCTAATTTACCTAATCTCTCTCCCCTTGCTTCTCTTTTCCTTGCTTCTCACTATACATCTTAAATTGATTTGAAAAACCTAAGCCATTCAAGCCCCTCCATTTGGTTTATATATCCTTCTGCTCTAGGACTTCTGAGAAAGCTTGCCTAGTGGTATAATTGGAGGCTGCCATTGCTTCAAGGTAATTTCCAAAGGTCAAAAGTTGTGCATATTAGTTCCTTCCTTTCTTCTATCTTACTGGAAGATAATGAATGAATCACTGTCCATTTTGGAATTAGTATGGGCTAATTATATTTTTTTCTGTTTGCTTCTACTTTTACAAAATATGCCTGTCATTATTGCATGTTCCACTCATAACTGCAGAAGCATCTACCCACACAATGCTACTCCCTTGGTGGTATGGACCAGGGGTAGATTGATCCAACACCAGCCAACCATTAACTGCCTGGTGTACTGAGACTTGTGAGATCAAGTTCCAAAAGATCAGCTGGGCCAAGGGTGGTGGTACACACCTATAATCCCAGCAATTTAAGAGTTTGAGGCATGTTGATCATAAGTTCAAGACCAGCCTGAGCAACTTAGACCTTGTCTCAAAATTTAAAAAGGGCTGGGGATGTATCTCAGTGGTGGAGCATCATGGATTCAATCCCCAGTAATGCAAAAAAAAAAAAAGTCAGTTGAAACAGTCTTAGAGGATGTAGAAAATATATCTTAGAAGAAGTTAGTGTCAACTATAAAGAGGAATCACCTAAAGTGAATAGACTATGTTATGGCTAAGTGCTGGTGTGGAATGTAGGTGAAAAGATGGGCCAAATTTGAGATGATGAGAAAGAAAGAGAACACAGGTCTACAGAAGAAAGGAGTATAGAAAATACACAGGAAGAAGCAAATACATCACCAAAAAGTGACCACAAATCCCCCCCATACCAAAAGAGATGGGAAAATTTGCCTTGGTTCAACCTTCCATTTCCAGTGTTAATGGGGTCCAGACCTTCAGAAGTTTCCATTCTAGGTCCCCCATCTAGCTCAGTTTGTAAGAAACTTCCACTTACCTTGTAATAGCTTTTGACTGTTTCTGTTTTTGTTTCTTACAACCAAATGAAGCTTTTATTATAATATTACTTGTTCATTTTAATGTCCCCAAATAATCTCATTTAGAAGCCACTTGCACATATTACTTTAAGAGCATATGTTGATGATAAAAATATACAACTCGATTAGTAGAGTGTCACTCATATATTTAAGTATCACACTAAGTTAGTATGTCATAAAAGACACTGTCAATGCAGACCTTGGTGCATCAAAGTACTTAATGATGACAGCAAACAAGCCAACAGAACCTTGGAACTCTTATAGTTTTCCCATCTACAAAAATGAATCCTTTGTAAACCCAACAACCTTCATGAGTCAATCACATGCTACTGCACAAGTTAATGTGCAATAGTACAAGTAGTACATCCCCAAACTTACCCAGTTTATAGAAATACCAACCCAAACTGACAACAATTAGCAAACTGAGTGTGAGAGACCAGAAATGTTGCTACTCCAGAAAATTTATTCCATTTGATAGTGGGAACACATTTGACCTAGCTATAATTATTTCTTAAGAAAAAATTAATTAGCAAAAAATAAGCAACTTGCCTCCTGATTTATAGGAAATGGACTGTTGGCATTTGACAAGGTCACATAAAAACGTTCATAAGCATAGCACAGTCAGAGAATCTAAAAATTAATTCCTCAGCCAAAGTTTTATTATACATATTTTAACCATTTAACTGATTTCCAGCACTAAAAAATAATTCTAACTCAAAAATATCTTTTAAGTGGGATTTAACCTCATTGTACCTCTACTATATTCCCATCACTGTGTCAAGGACCTGTGACATATAAAGTGTTATTCCCATGTACAAAGTAGTAGACTGATATTCAAAGAAATTATATTACTTGTATTACTTGCCCAAGAACACACAGCAAGTAAATCACACAGTAACTAAACTGTGTCTGGCTCCAAACCTAGCTTTTTCTACTTATCATGCTACTTCCTCTCAATATAATATGTTAAACTGGTTCCCTTTAAGCAATAAAATTTGTTTGGGTTTAATTGTTTTTATGGAAGAATGTTTGACTGGTTCTAGCCTTATTTAAACACAATCAACAGTTCAGACTTTTTCATTGGCTTAGATCAAGATAAAAAAAATCAAAAATACAAAAGGGTATTGGTCTGGGACTCTCAAAGGAGAGAGAACATACTGTCCTTAAAATAAATAGCTTCCCATCTCCATAGAGATGGCCCACACAAATTTACTAAATGAACAAATAAAATTCTCTCAGGCATCTGAAACTCAGAATCTCCAAAACTAAATTTACTTTATCCAAACTCCCCTTTTCCAAAAAGATAGTGATGAACAGATCTGCCTTACACTTCCCTATATCAATGAATGGGGTCGCCCTACACTTTGTGTCCAACACTAGAATTCTAGAAATTATCCTGACTCCTGCTTCTGATCCCCTGCATTCAATGTGTTCCTATACTGGATAACCCCGTTACTTCTTCAAATCCACTTTCTTCTTGTCTCTGCCTTGCTCTTGTCCCTAGAAGCTGGCTGAATATGAAGGGCACCAGTGAACTCACATGCAGAGCCTCAGGAAAGAGAGGAAAGAAAAGGAAGTCGGATAGTTTATGCCCATGGCCCCATCTCCTCCAGCACCCTGTGAGCTGGACTGTCTCACAGGCCTTGTCAATCTTTCCATACAGCATTTTCTCACCAGGTTCTTGTAATTACTCCCTCCTTTTGCTATTTAAGCCTAGGGACAGAAATAACTTCCCATTGTATTTGTTTTGTAGTTCCTTAACATTCTGCCCTTACCTTTGATAACAGTTACTTTACCATACTTCACCTCAAAATAACTAGTTTGAATGTGTCCTCCATTTCTTATATTCTGATTAATAGATAATTTAGGTTTATTTATTCTGCAATATTTCTCAGACATGTCCCCTTTTCAATCCTAACATCTTTGCTTTTGGATGGAACTCCCTCCTTTATTTCCTGGATTTCAGCAATGGCCTCTTGACAAGTTCCTAATCCATTCTCATAGTCTAAGTAATAACATCCTTCTAAGAAACAAATCTTACCAACTCACCAGATCATTGTCCTGTTTAGGACCCCTTTATGACTGCCTGACTTTCCATCATACCATGGTAACCCCAACCCTTACAAGCATGTCCTAGTAGTTCCATTTATCATCTGGACCGTGTTTATGCATTGGGTTTATTGTTTAGCATTGCTCAGTGTTACCTTCTTTCTACACTCTTTTTTATGTGTATAAAACTATTTCTTTTGTTTATTTATTGGTGCATTGTAATCATATATATTGATGGGTTTCAGGGTGGTAGACGTACACATGCACACATCAGTCAATTAGCCCTCCCCCAATTCCCATCCCCGTTCCCTCCCCATTACCTCCTTCTCATGCTCAGCCTAGTAGTTAACTTTGATAAGTTTGTGTATGTACATCCTGTGCACTAGGGTGTTTCCCTCTTCCCCCTCCCATCTCCCTCAGTTGGGTCACCTTCTTTACTCATCTAAGATTTTCTTTCTCTTTGCCTAGAGTCCCTCCTATTCCCTATTCTCCCTAGCTTCCGCATATTAGAGAAAGCATCTGACTTTTCACTTTTTGTGACTGACTAATCTCGCTTAGCATAATATTTTCTAATTCCATCCATTTCCCTGCAAATAACATAATGTTGATCTTCTTTATGGCTGTGAGAAATTACATTGTGTACATATCCCATAGTTTTGTAATGCATTCATCTGTTGATGGGCATCTCAGCTGGTTCCATAGTTTGGCAATTGTGAATTGTACAGCTATAAACATAGATATGCATGTGTTAGTTTGGTTTCCATTCCTTTGGGTATATAACCAGAAGTGGTATTACTGGGTCATATGGTAGGTTCATTCCCATTCTTCTGAGGATCCTCCACACTGTTTTCCAAAGTGGATGCACTAATTTGCAATCCCACCAAAAGTGTATTAGAGTTCCTACTTTTCCACATCCTCACCAGCATTTGTAATTGTTTGTGTTTTTAATGATTGCCATTCTAATTGGGGTTAGGTGAAATCTCAGGGTAGTTTTAATTTGCATCTCTCTGATTGCTAATGATGTTGAACATTTTTTCATACATTTATTAGCCATTTGTATTTCTTCTTTTGTGAAGTACCTATTTAGCTCACTTGCCCATTTTTTGAGTTGGTTGTTTGTGTTTTTAGCAGTGAGTTTCTTGAGTTCTCTGTATATTCTAGGTACTAGTCCTCTATCAGAAAAGTAGCTGGCAAAAATCTTCTCCCATTCTGTTGGCTCTCTGTTGAGGCTCTTGATAGTTTCCTTTGCTGTGCAGAAGCTCTTCAGTTTAATGCAATCCCACGTGTTGATCCTCTTTTTAACATCTTGTGGGGGTCTTGTTGAGGAAGTTTTTGCCTACGCCTATGTGTTGAAGAGTTGGACCTACGTCCTCTTCAAGTAGCTGCAAGGTCTCTGGTCTAATTTCCAGGTCTTTGATCCATCTTGAATTGACTCTTGTGATGGTGAGAAAGTGGGGTTTGTTTCCATTTTCTGCATGTGGTTAACCAGTTTTGCTAAACAAACAAACAAAAAAAATCATGACCAAAACTTTCTACACTCTTGAACACTGCTTTAGCTATGCTTGTTAGTAGTTCAACAGATCTCTATTATGCTTCATCCTCCAACTCCAATCCATCATGCATAATTCATTTTCTCTGTCCAAATCAATCTTCCCACTCAACTTCAAGTGACTAATTCCTATTCCCACTTCAGGCTGGGCTTTGGCTTCATTGTCTTCAGGAAGTCTTTGCTGAGATCTCCCTCATCCTGGAGTAATGTTTTTTTCTGGTTTCCCACATACATATCATTGTCATAATTCTGATCACACTGCTTACCTCCACTAGACAACAGTTTCCCTGAAGGCAATAACCAAATCTAGTATCTCCTGATCCATAAGGAGTAATCGAGATACAAGATGGACTTTAGATAATGAAGGAGAGACCCCGGTGCAGCGAGGGAGGTGGTCTAGGGGAGGGTGGTGGTAGGCGGAGGGAGAATTAACAAAGAAGGCACTTCTATTGATATTCTGAACATAAGTGAGAATACCAATGCCAATCTCAGTATCATGTATGGGGAAAGGGAGGGATGGGGGGAGCCAGAGGGGAGCTCACCAAGTGCTCTGTGTATGTATGTCTCTATCCCTCTGAACTACATTAGGATGTGAGACTACAATGCACCAATAAAATTATTTTAAAAATAAAAGCACTTGACATAGAATATATATTCATTAAAGATTTGCTGGATGAATGAAATTCATCCCCCAAATATTTCTCCTAGCAAAACACAAATTCTACAAAACATATTTTTTCTATATTCTCCTTATCAAGGTGTCTTTGGTGCAGAAGGATGTGTGATGAGCATCTTTATCTGAAATACGAGGTGATATTGATTTGTATGCATGTTTATATTTCAGGCAATCGCATTATGCCATGCTTTAGTAATAGCTCCCACTGGGACAGCAGTTTCTATAATCGCAGTTGATGATATCTTTTTATAGACTTTATATTTTATGTGCTGTTTTTTATTGTCAGAAATCAAATTAAGAAAGAGAATCCTGAAATGAGGATTCTATCCCTGAAAACTATAAATGCAAAGGGAGGAGCTATCTATTCCAGTGAAACGCCAGGTAAATTACCACCAGAGATTGCAAACTGCCTAAAAAAAATGAAGTTTTCAGTTCACTATCATAGAACAGGGTGTGAAGTTAGAACAAAGACGATATGGAGAGGAAGCCTCACTGGAGCTGGGTCTTGAACTTTGCAGATTTAATTGCTGAGATACTACACAGAAATTGTACCATCATGTCTTGTGAATATCAGTTTTATAGCTGATCTTCCTCCTGCTCAGCTCTTTTTGTCCATTAAACTGATTTCCAACACTAAAACATAATTCTAACTCAAAAAAATTTAAATGGGAGCTTTTAATGTTTATTTAACCTCATTGTACCTCTACTATATTCTACTAGGCTTTGTTGTTGTAGCTTGCAGGAAGGATGGTATAGGGTTTAGTCTTTCTTTACCTATAATAAAAATACTACTTTTTATAGAGTCTAACATATATTGCCCCACTCCCATGAATGCCAAAAACCTCCTATTTGGGGGGAATGTTTCTTCCCCATTGGTCAGTTCTACTGCTACCTACCATACTGCAACAATTAAATAACTTGAAACTACCATTTATTTCTACCAGAATAATGGGGGTTTTGTAGGTGAACTAGGCTCAGCTGGGGGATTCTTTTGCTGGACTCCCCCATGTGGTCTGTTGTCAACTGGCAGGTCTCATCAAACGCAGCTGTGACGACCGGGATCTCTCTCCACATGGTCCTCACTCTCCAACACGCTACCTGCTCTTGTTCACATGGTATCATAAAGTTCCAAGAGCAGAAAAGAGGGCAATCCTCAAAGTACAAGCACTTCTCAAGTCACAACTTGGGTATTTACTACTTTCCCATTAGTCAAAGCAAGGCACATAGCCAAAAGCAGAGTCAGTGTGAGAAGACACTAGCATAGGTCTTGGATAGAGAAGGCATTAGCAAATTGTGGGCCATTACCACAATAATCCAACCATATTATTTCCAATATTTCCATCTATGAAGGGGAAGTTCAATTTGTAATACTCATGATGCACCTCTCTCTCTCTCTCTCTCTATCTCTATCTCTATCTCTATCTCTCTCCTTCTCACTCATCCCCTAGAGAGTAGGAGTGATTTTTCTCTTGGCAGATTGGGAGAAAATAAAGCAAACATGCTCAGCTAATTCTCTTTTTCCCATTTGGAATGGGTCCACCTACAGAGAGCACATATTCTCCTTGCATCCTAAGAGCTGCCTGAATCTGTTCGATCCAGGGGTTCAGTAAGAGAAAATCCATTTGTCTGCAGATAAAAGCCCCATTCTCCAAATCCTACATTCTTTCAATAAAGAAATGTTGGATCCTATTTATTTACTTTTCTGCCTTATTTCTCAACTGCCAAAAATCAAAGACGTCCCTACATATTTCATCCTGGCCTTTTCCACGCACAAAAGCATACCAGCATTTGAATAAAAAACAAGCTATTGTGCTAAGATGGCAGCTCTCTTAACTGAAATAAAGAATATTAATAAGAGAATTCTTTGAAATGATGATGGAATAATAATAGTAGAACCTCTACTTAGACAACTGCCTACTTATTGAGGCAAAGTCTTTGAGAAAAGACTTCAACTTCAAGCATAGGGAGAATAAGACAAAACTTGAAGAGATCTAATGTCATTACAAAACTCAGAAAATGAACCTGAGATAGAAAAAACTAAAATAATACCCAATAATATCCAGCGAGGGAGAGTAGAGCTGTGTGGATCAAAAGAATTGGAGTTGAGAACAAAGAGAAAATTAACAAGTCTGATCTGGCAGAACCCACATGTACATAGAGCTGCCCCTTGGTATCTATGGGGGATTGCTCCCAAGAACCCCACAAACACCACCATCTCTGGATGCCCAAGTTCCCTATATAAAATAGCATAGAATTTACATTTGACCTATGTATATCCACTCATACACTTTAAATTATGTCTAGATTACTTATAATATCTAATATAACATAAATGCTATTTAAATAGTTGTTATACTGTATTGTTTAGGAAATAACTAGGGGAAAACCTTAAACGTATTTAGTACAGATGCTTTTTTTCTTTTTCAAATGTTTTCAATCCCACCGTTGGTTGAATCTGTGGATGCAGAACCTGCCGACTGATGCAGAACCCATGGACACAGAGGGCTGATTGTGCATGGAGGGGTGGTACACTGAAGGAAGAACAATGCAAATTTTCTCTTCCTACTTTTATAATTCTTAGGTAATTTATATGCTTAAAATTAACCAAAATGCAATACCAACAATCACATTATTACAACTAGTTTATTTATTATATACATGAAAGAACAGAGATGAATGGAAATTAAGGAATTTTTCCCTAGTGTGTAGTAGAGAATTTAGTCTTGCCCCAAAAGAGATCTGGCCTTTGTCCTGGCCTTCTGGTGGTCAAGTGTCTGTGTTTGCCTGGGGGACTTGAGCTAACCAGATGGTAACAATGTGATTTACAGTAGATGCTTTGACCTGGACCAATTCTATGATTTAGGGTAAGGGCTTTGGGTCCCAACTGAAAACTAGACACTAAGATCAACCTTGGGGCCAGTCAGTCAATCAGTCATGCCTACATAAGGAAGCCCTGATCTGAACACCAAGGCTTGAGTGAGGTTCCTTTGTTGAAAACTCTCCATGCATAGTGTTTCACATCATTCCCAAGATAATAACACATCCTGACTTCAGAGGGAAAGGACAATGAAAGCTTCACATTTGTGACCCTCTGGACTCTATTCTACCTTTTTTTGACTAATCTTAATCCCTATGATAGGCCATAACTATTTAACATGACAGTTTTCAATGAATTCAATGAATCTTTCTAGCAATTATCTAACTTGAGAGTAGTTTGGAGAGCCCCTTCTCCAAACCTGCAGTCAGTGTTAGAAGTGAGGGAGGGCTGAGGAGGATTGTGTGCTCTCTAACTCCATGATTGGCCCTAACTTCTCACACCAAGAGAATCAGGAGCCACCTGTACAGGTCTGCAATTTGTGTGCTGCACAACTTGAGGGTGTGCTCTTTACACAGAGCATAACTAATTTCACCAAGTGAAGTAGGTAAGAATCCTACTCAATGGTGTGTGTGTGGTGCGGGATGGGGGGAGAGTGCTGGGAATTGAACTCAGGAATATTTTACAAGCTACACCCCAATCCTTTTTATTTTTTATTTTGAAACAGGGTTTCCCTAAGTTGCTGAGGCTGGCCTTGAATTTGCAATCCTGTCTCAGCCTCCCAAGTACTGGGATTTCAGGCATGTGCCATTGCCCCCAGCACAATAGCTCTCTTAAGTAACACATATCTTCACTCTTCTCATTAGAGTTGAATATGATAAAAAGTAATGAAAATGTAGTATTAACTGTGATAACCATATAAGAACCTCTTGGCAATAAGCATGAAGCCAAAAAAATTTCAAGTTTGGCATCATAAGATCAAGTATCTTGGGACAACTATTCAATGCTTTCCAGTTTCTAAAGTTGAATGCATAGCCATATGTAGTGGTCCTGATAACCTAGCTAGGAATTGGCAAAGTCAGAACTCAAACCCAGTCCTGGATTAGGATCACAATTTGTCCTAGAAATTAAGACAGAAATAAGTCTATGTAAGAAGACTAAAAGAAAAATAAACAGATGAGAAGATAGTTAATATTCAGATTCTGTCATGGTTATATATAGAGTGTCCCCTGAAGTGTTCATGTATTAAGCTCAGGGTTGGCATGTAATGGATTTATCTGGGTGGTGGCCCTGGCTGGTAGGGTATGGCTGGAGAAAGTGGGTCCCTGGGGCTGTGGCCTTAGGGATTATATATGGTTCCTTCTCCCCTTGTTTGCTCTCTTGCTTCCAACTCCCGTGATGTGAGAGCAAAGTCTTGTGCTCTCCCTGTCTCCACTTCCTGCCACTATTCCCTGAGATCTGTGGTCCCCAGCTTCACATGAACTAAACCCAAAACCGTGAGCAAATAAATCTTCCTTCCTCTAAGATACATGGTCAGGTCTTTGGATTATATCAGAGAGGATGCTGACTAATACAGAAATTAGTACCAGAGAAGTGGGGTCGTCTGCTATATCTATAGACTGCTATATCTAAGTCTGGCCATGTGTTTTGTGAGTCTTTGGGACTGTTTTGTGAGAGGAAATTGGAAGAGTCAGAATGTAGCTAGAAAGGCAGATGGTAGAGACTATGTTCAGGAGATTTGGGAGGGCAAAGAGGACTCCGTAGGAAAATGGAGTAGAGGCTAGCATGTTACATTCTGGCAAAGAACTTATTGGCATTTGCCTATGTCCTGAAACTTTGTGTGAGGCCAAATTTAAAGACAATGGGCTGATTAAGCTGGCAGAGGATATCTCAAAACAGCAAAATATCCAAACTGCATTATGGATATTGATGTCCACATTCAGCAAATTGTACATCGATATTTGGGAGTGGAAAGTAAAGCAGTTTGGCTAGGAATGCATGTATAAATCTGGGGCCCAGAGAAGTGATGCTGTGAAGGAAAGTAGGATGGCTGAAGGGAGGTCGAACGTTTTAGGGTGGAACCAAGGAAACAAGGGCAGTGATTTGCACTCAAGATTCCTTCCCTGTAGCCTTGCTGGGGAAAAAGACTCTATTTCCAAGATGCAGTGATGAGCTACTATTGATTCTGCAACTGGGAATTTCTAAAGGTATTTTGTATCACTGCCTGAGCAAATGTCTGGAGTGTAACTACCCCTGCACAGAAAATAGTCTCGCTAAATTGCTGAGGCTGGTCTTGAACCTGTGATCCTCCTGTCTCAGCCACCCAAGCACTGGGATTACAAGCATGCGCCATCATGGCCAGCTGTCCTGTCCTAGCTTTTGATGACCAGCTCCCTCCCCATGAGGAAATGGAATGGAACAGAATGGAATGAGAAATAATAAAAGTAATAGTAATCTCTAATATTCCCTCAATTCTAGAAACATGATGATTCTTGTTCTGTCTTCTGCAGTTTATGCAACCAAGTGAAAAGGATGGAAAATCTGTGAAATAGATCTCTTAATCATGATTCTCTTTATTGTCATTATAAATGATGATGGGGAAACAATGATAGAATATTGGTTAAAACCCACTTGGCCAAAAAAATACAGTATTTGTTGTCCTGATCATAGAACAGTCTTACTAGTAATAAGCACTAAGTCAAATACAATCCAGAGTGAGGCAAAGCAAAACTTTGCACGCCATGATCATGTCTCTGAGGTGGCTGTGAAAAACTTGACATTTAATTTAAAAAGCATGGAGGCATGATGGAAAAGCATCTCTGTGTGGAGAGTAGAGAGCAGTGGCGCATTTTATTTGACATGGTGGATTTGCTTTCCTTTATTTTCATATTTTAATAAGTTCAACTCATGAAAGCATAATGAAAATAGAAAGATCAGATATAATCAGGATGCATGGACATTTGGGGATCTTGATTTAAAAAGCAGTTGCCTTCCTAAGTCTTTCAACAAAATGTAAATTAAACAGATGAAATTGCCTAAAACATCACTGATTCCCAGGGGAATGTAATCATGCTTAAATGCCAACACTAAATTAATCAGAGAAACAGAATGTGGAGATGAGAAATTTCATTTTGAGCAGCTTCATGTTTCATTAAAGTAAGTGGACATGGCAGGTCAGGTTAAGACTTTGCAAAGAATGATTTGAAAAGCAAAAGGCAAAGGTTTCTATCTCAAAACTACGCAGCCACAAAGCCTATTGAAATAGAGCTGAGAAGTAATTCATGTGCATAGTATACTCCATAGTTGATCATTTTCCCAAGACATTCTTTTTTTCTCAGTGCAGAATTCTGGAAAGATATATATTAATATTTGTGTAACTATGTGCTTTTCTTAAAAATAGCTTAGTTTTAGTTTTATATATTGTACTTGTATTCCTTATAAACAATCATGTTCTTCTAAACTCAACTGGTCTACAAAAATAAATTGAGTTGCCAATCGAAACATGGTATGCATTTAACTTAGAACAAGCTGAGAAAATCACTTGGACAGAATGGTAAATGGACAAAAATTTTGTCAGAATTCATTTATTTGTTCAACAAATGTCAACAAATGTTTTTCAACTGCCTATTCTGTACCACACACTGTTTTAGATGCTTGGCATGTGTAGGAAATACATACACACATATACTTACACACACAGACATAAGAGCCTTAAATTTAAAAAGGAAATTAGGTGGCATAGCAGAATATAGTAGATGTAACGGGAAAAAGTAGACTGGGATAAGAAGGAAAAGAAGTAAGCCGGGCATGGTGGAGCACGCCTTTAATCCCAGTACTTGGGAGGCTGAGACTGGAAGACTGTAGACTCAAGGCCAGCCTCAGCAACTTAGCAAGGCTCTCGGCAACTTAGTGAGACCCTGTTTCAAAATAAAAAATAAAATATAGGTGAGGGTGTAGCTCAGAGGTAGAATGCTCCTGAGTCAGTCCAATCCTCAGTACCTAAAAAAAAAAGAAGAAGAAAAAGAAGAACATTGCAAAGAAGGAGATAAGTCATGGTATGAAAGAGTAGGCCTCATTGTGAAGGGAAATTAAAAATGGTGAGAAGTTATCCTTAGATGATCATTTCAGACAGAGGGAATAGTCAGCTTAGTGGCCCCCAGGCAGGAGCGGCTTTGTATGTTTGAGAAGGCAAGATGGAATGAGTGTGCCTGAACAGAGTGAAGGGCAGAATGGCAAGAGATGAGATCAGAAAGGTAGTATGAGGCCAGATCTCATGGGGTCTCACAGGCCATTGTAAGGATTTTAGTTCTAACCCTGGGTGGAAGGAACCTGTGTTCCATGATTTTGAGCAGAAGGGCAAACATAAGCTACCTTCTCTGGCTACTATGTTGATAGGAGACTAAGCAGTAGGAGACAAGGGTGGAAGCAGGGAGACTAGTTAGAAGATTATTACAGGCCAGGGGCAAGTCATAGTGGAGAGTGAAGCTGGGAAGAATTGATCGGACTTTTGTTTTGATGGTAGAATCAAAAGGATTTCCTGTTGGATTGAGTGTGGGGTGTAAAAAATGACTTCAAGGTACTTGGCATGAACTACTGAAAGGAAGACATTTTCATCATCTAAGATAAGAAAGACTGTGAGCACGAAAAGTTTGGGGTTGAGGAGGATGAGGTAATTTTGGTCATGCTGAGTTTGAGATGTCTGCATTTGGGATGAGTTTGAGAAAGCAATTAGATATGCCATTTTAGAAGAGGAGACAAATCTACCCTGCAGGGATGAATTAGGAAGTTCTTAATGTATATGTGATAAAGCCATGAAAATGGGGAAGATCTCCAAAATTACAATTCGCTCAGATTTAGTAAGAAATACAACATTCTAATTTTCAGTCCTTGTCTTTGGCCTTTCTCTTTTGGCCTTTTTCCTCAGAATCACATCCCATCTGTTTATGCCAACTCTCGTCTATCTGACAGTACAAACCTTTTGTTCACATCTCTCCTCTCTGAGAGTAAGAAGCTTGGAGACAAAGATTTATTTTAGTCATTTTCTTATTTTTCTACCAAATGCCTCATACTTAACACAATGCCTTATGTAGTAGATGGGTTAATCTAATACATTGGGTCAAAGTGAGTTTATTAAATCTTCAGATTAAGACAGTAAACCATTTAAGTGAAGAGAGAAAAGTCCTATCTTCATATAGTCTTTGTGCAACTCAAGCTGGGATTGGAGAATTATAGAGAAATTTTTATCATATATGAATGTATCCCTCAGTTGGTGAACATACAAAATTATTGCGTATTTACTCTGTGCAGAGTACTATAAATATGTTATCTCATTTTTATTCAATAAGCTTATAGAGTTAGCAAAAATTAGCCTCATTTTATAAATGAGCAGACTGGGTAGTAAATGGAAAACCATAAATTTAAGCCCAGATGTGTCTGTCTCAAGAGTTCATCCCTCCACTGCCCCATTGCTGTGCCCAAGGTTATCAGAGCTCTAAGAATTAAAGAAACAGTCCATTGGCACTGACATCTTTAGACATCGGCCAATATGAGACTGAAGCAGTGTTCTCAACTGTTTTCAAGTTGATATATCACCAGCCTCTCCAATCTCACCTTTGCTATCCATTTTGAACATGTCATAGTTTAGGAATATCATGGAAAATTAAGTCAAGGATGATGGTGATACTCAGAGCATTAGGCTAATCCTTAGATCACTCTACAGTTTACTCTGTCCCTTGCTCAGGACTCTATGACTAGGCCATCACTATCCCTTATCACCTAGGGCACAAAGTTCTAGTTGGACAAATACTGTATCAGATTATTTATGCCCAGTAGGGAAAGATAATCAGGTCTGCTATCATCCTGAAGAAAGCCAGCCAGATAGAGACAATGTGCACAGTGAATCAAGAAATGAGTTTACAGTCAGTTAACCTGGGTTCAAATCCCAGGTCAATCACTTACACAGTTGTGAGGACTCACAGGGTGGGTGGTTAGGGTAATGTTCTGTGGTAGAGCATTTGTTTAGCATGTGTGAGGCCCTGGGTTCTATCCCAGCACTACAAAAAAAAAAAAAAAAACATAAACAGTATGCTAGGGACTCATGGAAATCACTTAAACTCTATGAGCCTCAGTTTCTGGATCAGGAAAAAGAGGAAAGTAGCATCATTCCTGCCTAGATCACAGGACTGCCGTGAAGATGAAAGAGGTAATAAATGACAAAGTGCTTCAGAATGTAGGGGCATTCTAACGTCATTCACCTATCTAGGTTCATAGCAAATATTTCTGAGGTCCAATTTAAGTTTAAGTTCTCTCCTTAGCATGTGAGAGGCATAAAGAAGAGTCAGGATTTGTTGCCAAGGCATCCAGGTATCTGAGATAAGACCTAGTAATGACTTAGTAATGAAGAAGAGGCTTAATGCAGTAATTCCATAGAACAGTTCCTTTAAGCACAAAATGATCTGACAGACTTCAAATGAATGGAATCAAATCTTTAAAGCAAATAAAACTACAAAGAACACCTATGGTAGGTTACAAAATATGCCACAATTATTTGCAACTTCTTCCATCAAGTGGGAGAATATATTTCTCCACCCTTAAATCTGTTTTGGACTAGTGATTTGCTTTGAGTAATAGTACACCATGAACATAATATTATGTGAATTCCAAGCCGGGGCCACAAGAGGCTTTGTGAATTTCCACCTGCTCTCTTGAATGCTTTCCACAGTCACCAATGCAAAAGTCTAAGCTTGTCTGACAATAAGAGACTACATGGAGCTAAGACATTCTATCCCACTAAGCCATCTTAGGACAGCCAGCCCCCAGCCAACCCTGCTAACCACATATGCATGAGAAAGTCTGGCCAAGATCAGAAAGGTATGACACCATCCAACCAATCCCAGACCAAATTGATGACCCACAAAATCATGAGTTTAATAAATAGTTGTTTATTTTAAGTTAAATTGGGGAGAATTTTATTATAAAGCAAGTACAGAATGGTCCAACAACTGAGTGTGTAGAAATAGGAATTTTCAGCAGCATCCAAATTACTCCCATACCTCTTATGTCCTGTCTCTGTAAAGTTTAAGTTGGCTAGTCATGAAAGTTGGCTAGAGATGGGCAAAGGAACAGAACTCTCTTTGCCTCTGAACAAGTAAGTTGGACTCGGTAGTGTGAGGAGATTTAAAATGTTCATTGTATCTGCTCACAACTGAATCTCTAACAAGGAAAAGAAATAAACCAGTGGGGCAAGAAACAGGAAGGATGAACAGTAGACTCCATCTGAGCTGAAAGCTTCCTGGAAAGGAACCCAATAATTCAGCCTTCAATGACTGACTTAGTTCACTTGGATGGGGATTCAGCACAAACACTAATCTCACAATGTAATGAGGCAGAGCCCATTTTCTGCCTACCCAGTGGAAAGTGAAATTGCAATCCGCCTCTGTTGTAAATCAAAATGCCTTTCTAACCTCAGTTGTTAATAACGAATGTATATTTTCCCATTTCACCACCATCTCTTTAGAATTCACACATTAAGAGACTTATTTATATAATATTCTGCTTTGCTCAAATTCATTTTCAACACTTTTCCCAGAGGCTGCTGAGCCTCTTGTCTAAATAGATTTTTATAAGTTATGAAGTTTAGATTATTAAAAAACAATCTAGAAATCTGATCCTTAAAGTACCTGACAAATCCATTTTAGTTTTTAAATATATAACATTAGTTTGAGGAATGAATTTCTAGGTCTTATTTTCTAGTAAATCCCAATTTCAGTAATAGCATTTGTTTGTGGGCAGAAAAAAAATAGAAAAGAACACTAAGAAAGCAACTGAAAATATCTATAATAGAGTGTCATCTTATTTCTGAAGTTATATGTAAACATGTTGACTTTGTTTTATTTGTTGATCTTGAGGCTAAACATAACTGACCTTCGACCTGAGAGATATCCATCTTCTACCCCCCCAAATTTATTATAACTAACTTGCTCTATCAGCAAGAACATCACCACTGTCCTTCCACTGTAACTGTATTTCGAGTGTTATTTGAAATACATAAGTAGTTGAAAATGCTGCTTCTACCTTCTAGAAGCTTAGAACTTGTTGTGGAGATAGTACTAAGGCACATGAAAACTGATAAAATAATTAAGTACTGAATTGAAAAGTAGAGATAGATGTGTCATTATAAGATGAGAAATCTTTTATTAATTGACCTTCGACCTGGAAGATATCCATCTTCCACCCCCCAAATTTCTTATAACTAACTTGCTCTGTCAGCAAGAGTATTACCACTGTCATTCCCACTGCCAGTGATTTTCCTGGAATCCAGGCGAAAAAATCAAAGAATTTTCTCATCAAGAAAAGTATTGAGGCCACCATCATAAGCCCTAGGAGAAAAGTTAGGAAACTTCTCCAAGGTGACCCAACTAATAAGGAGCAGTACCTCAAACTTATGCTCAAGTTTGTCTGTCCAAGGAGGCCCTGCCTTTCTTTCTACACCATATTGCCTCTCAGAAGGTTAGAGAGGAAGTTACTTAATGCCTCTTCGAGGCTCCCTGACACTCTTCTTAGGTGTCTCTTATGGTATCTTGCACTTTCTACTTTGTTCATGTTAGTTATTGATGAAAAAGAATTTAGTATATTGAAGTCAGCATAAGCCTTGCAGTCAGAAAGATCAGATTTCAAAATTTCTACTCTTGCCCCAAGATGCCACATAATCAGGAAGTCTGTTTAATTTGTTAAATCCTTTATTAAGATATTCATGAAACATTATCCCTTTATGTGAGTGTTTACACATGTGATATTTAGTCAGTCCATCTTTTTGGCTTCTCAGACTGATAAATGTTTAATACTATTATTTTCAGGATATAATAGTGGAATTTGTTCTAATTTTATTAATCCCTTTGTCATGGCATTAGATGAACTTTCCAAAACTTAACCAATAAAAGCATTTCAGGTATGAGTATTGCTAATGATAACTGTATGTTCTTAAGATCAAAGCATTGATAAATCTTTACATCAGAGAAACAGTGAAATGTGGAAAAAGATCCCTTGCTAAGTATACACTCAAATCCTCTACTACAAACTGAGAATACCTACTGTGTCATTTGTTTGGCTAATGCCATTTAACTTCAATAAGACATTCAAATCCAAATCAAATTAGCTATTACCTGCTGCTTTTCTTCCCATCAACTATTTTATGTTTCCTTTGAAGAGTGGGCAAGGATATATGAAGTGCCAACATTGACAAAATAGGAAAAGGCAGGTGCTGAATGTTATCACTGAATTTGAATTCATAAAAAGGATTGAAATGTAAAGAGCCTCTCCAATTCAGCCTAGTTCACATTGTCAGCATATCTTACTGTGATGGGGACTCAGAAATAGCAAATAAAGAACAAATAAGACAGCACCGCAATATAGAAGAGTGGGTAAGGGTACCTAGAATTAGGGAGACAGGTTCAAAACCTGGCTTATTAATGTATGAGCCTGAATTTCTTAATCTCTCTGAAATTCATTTCCTCAACTGTAGAAACTAGGGCAATAATATAAATCCTACTTTATTATTTCAAAGTCTGAATAAGCAAACATGAGAACACCTAGAAGGTACCTATAACATAATAGATGCTCAATAGTTATTAGTTTTCTTCCTTCTTTCTTCTCCAGTCTACCTACAAAATTCCCATTGATGTTTGCCCTAACCTTCATTCTATTATTGTAATCCTTATCTTTGTCCACAAAATAAACGTAAGCTTGCCCTAAATCATAAACCAGGATTGACAAATCATAGTCCACAGGCCAAATCTGGCTGACCACCTGCTTTTGTAAATAGGTTCTTTTGAACACAAACCCTCCCATTTCTTTACATATAGCTGATGGTTGCTTTCATGCAACAGCTATGTATTTGAGCAGTTGTAACAGAGATCTTATATATTAGCTGTCTGGTGCTGCTATAACAAATTACTACAAATTTAGTGGCAGAAAACACATTTATTATTAGGTTTGTAAATTAAAAGTCCAGCATAGTTCTCACTGGGCTAAAATCAAGGTGTCGATAGGGTTGCATTCCTTTCTAGAGGCTCTGGGGAGACTCAATTTCCTTGCCTTCTCCAGATTCTAGAAACGTCCATGCATTGGCTCATGGCCTTCTGCCCCATCTTCAAGGCCAGGAACAGATGTGAGGCTTCCTCACACCTCACATCTCATCACTCTGATCTTCTCTCTTCTGCTGCCCTTTCCTACTTATCCTGGTGAGATAATTTCCCTACAGTAAAATCAACTCATTATCAACCTTAATTTCCCTTTGCCATGGAACATCAAATATTCTCAGGTTCTGGACCTCTTTGGGAAGTGGTTATTCTGTCTAGCACAACATATAACCCACAAAGTCTATAACATTTTATATCAGTCCTTTAGAGAGAAAGTCTTCCAACCCATGTCCTAAACCTTGACTCGAGTTTATGAACTTAAGTAAATATATTCATACCAGGTAAATCACGTACAAGCCTACAGGAGATAATACAGACTCGGTTTCAGGGTACCATAATAAAGTGCATATCATGATAAAATGAGTCACACAAATATTTTGGTTTCTCATCGTACATAAAAGCTATATGTATACTATGTTGTAGCCTAGTAAGTGTACACTAGCATTGTTTCTAAAATAACAACCACATACCTTAATTACAAATATTTTATTGGGAAACAATGCTAATGATCACCTGAGCTACTGGAAAAAGTGGCACCAATAGACTGTTCAATACAGGGTTGCCACAGACCTTCAGTTTATGAAAAGAAAGTATATTTGAAGCTCAATCAAGTGAAGTGCAATAAAATGAGGTATACCCGTAAGATTAATCAGATACCTGGAATAAAAAGATGGGCAAGATACTGTTTCTGACTCTACTGGCAGATAAATACACAAAAGTCTTTCATAAGGCAATAGTGCAGAAGGGATAATAATGACTTGGGAGTGGATAAACCTGTATATGAATCACAACTCTTCCACTTGCTAACTGGGTGGCCTTTTATAAGTTAACCTCTCTGTGCTTCAGTTTCTTTATCTGTTCAAATATGCCTACTTCATAGGGTTTCTGTAAAATTCAAACGCAGATAATGTGTTTAACTTAGTCTCTGGTGCACAGTAAGTTCTCAATAAATATTAGTTATAAAGGTGATAAAAGATGTTCCAAGTGGAAAGAGGGAAATTACTCTGTTGCTAAACTTCAAGAGATATTTGAAGAGATGTCTCAGCAAGAGCAAAGAATGTGGAACAATTGTTTCCTTCAGCTTGGTTCTCAGCTCCCTGCTGGAGATGCCAATCATGTTGCCAATGGCAACCACAGTCTCCCTTCTCCCTGCTGTCTGAAGTCCACCCAGCAGCTACCTTCACCACCTCCCCTGTGGCTGCTTACAATTAAAGGGCCATTTGTACCACTTGCTTGGACTGACCCATAAATAAGGACTGAGGCTCTTTGAAGGTGCAGCCTTCCAGTTATTCAGACATTCTAAACTGAAGGGACCAGGCCAGGACCTAGAGATCCATACACATAATTATCTTCAGATCCAGGTAAAAGGAGCCCTTGCTCCTAACCCCAGGCATTGGATGGTCCCATGTTTCAAAACTACCAAAACACAAAGACTTTCTCTTTTGCTCTCAGAAACATTTTCTCTACATTATAATAACCCATTGAGCAAACGAGTTACAGAAGAGAATCATACAATCCGAATTCCTTCTTTCCACTCCTCAGTAAGACTGAAAGATGTAGGTTTGGAGAGTATATGCTGGACAAAGAGCAAATCAAATCTCTTGCCTGGGAAATCAAAGAGAAATTAAATGTTTTCATTTATATTCAACCAACCCAAATTCACCCAGAGTGGGTATCCAGGCAGACCCGATACCCCTGCTAACTGCTCTTCCCCTGCCATCCCTTCTGCTCAGATGGTGTAGGATGGGGAAGTGCTTAGAAATGCATGCAATTCCTTGGTTGGAAAAGTGATATGCTGGGGAGAAACACCCACCTCATCAAGTTGATCCAGCTGAGACAGAAAAAAAGGGCCTGGCACTCTACAAGATGTACCTTTAACTCTTCTTTTCCATCATTCACTGCCCCAAATGCTATGGCTGTTCCAAATGCATGACGGCCAACAGCCATCAGAAACCCCATGGCTACTCAGAGACTTTTGCTTTGGCTACAGAAAGCTTCAGTCTGAGTCTAGATGACAGCATCCTTCAGCCACTTCAGCTGTCCCCACTCTAGTCCATGAGGAGCCCTTCCCTTCCCTTCCCAGGACTGAGCAGAAAGCCTGCAGTTAGTCACCAGGATACTGTGTGTGCATGAACACTCCTTTTTTTTTATATATGTAAGCAGCTTCCTCTTTTGCTTACTGGAAGTCTGTGTACTGCTTCCCCTTATACCCCAGCATAAGTCCTAACAAAACCTCTTTGAGGTGGATTTCTTGGTGCATTTTTAATTATAGAATAATTAGTTTCATTGTGGCATATTCATACTTGTATATAACACACTTTGATCACATCCATCCCCCTTTTACCCTTCCATGCTCCCCATCTCCTTCCTCCTCTCTAATAGTCCCCCTTCTACTTTTGGATGGATTTTATCTTGTCTAGTCATGATTTCTATCTTTAGTAGAGCAGGCTGAGATGGCTACATTAAAAACTGGTAACACTAAGGATGCTGTCACTGAAAGTGGCCCCAGCCAGGCTGGTAATAATGAAAGTAGCTAGCAGCCAGAGAGTGGTGTAAAGTGACAGAGAGCAACCATGGAGAGCTGCCAGGAGCTGCTAGCTCCAGCTGCCAGAAGTTCCAGAGAGCTCCTAGTATCTGCTGGCTCTGGCCGCCAGGAGAGCAACAAAGAGGGTGCTGGCATTCAATGCTCAGAGCCACTAACACTGAAGGAGATGCACTTTGCCTATGCATAGTTTCTCTCCAAACAGCAAAGGCACCCTCAGCTGATCAGTAGCACAGTCACTACCCAGGAGTCCTGAGCTGTAGCCCATACTCCACAAAAGACAGAGCTCACCTAGGGAAGAATGTGGCACTTTCTGTCTACAGGTTTCATGAACAATACTCAGCCACATGCTACAGGGCCCTGGGTGGAAACTTGAGTCAAGTTGCAGGCGTAGTTTGACTTATAGCTTTTAAACACTTATACATATGGTGTGTGGGCCTCCATTTGTAATGAAAATGTGAAAGCAAGGTTTGTTCACATGTCACCCCCCAGTCAGAGCACCCCCCGAGCCCGAGCTCTTTTTCTTGCCACACTACTAGAGATTGATTCTGGACCACCAATGACTGCATCTTTGAATCAAGGAGGAAGCAATGTCATGTGATGCTGATGGGTTTCTCAGGCCAACATGAACCACCTTATATACCCTTTGTAAGAAACAGCCTATTATTTAATAGCAATAAATCTCTTGGCTAGGGGACAGATTGAGATTGTTATCCTTGCTTTTAGCAAACCTATAAGAGGATATATAAATTCATTTAGTCTGGAGAGGAAATAATAAGTCAAATACTTAAAAAATTTTGATAGAACCAGGCCACAAATGAATACTGACAAAATATGAATAGCTGTACTTATATTATCAAAACTGCCATTTTCCGAGTCTAAGTGAGTTTTAGGAGAAGAACCAAAGAATATTCATATACCAAGGATAAAAACAAATGTTTATCTATATTGAAGGTGGACAGTGGGAGAAAAAAAGAAACAAAATCAATGTGTTTAAAATAAAAAGCTGCCTTGCAGTTTCAGGTAAGCCTTCAACTATCAATTTAATTGCTTGATCAATGCAGCGAGATCTAGGCAGCTTAATTGAAGAAAATTAGTCCTTAAAAAGCTCATACCTGCAAAGGAATCCTGCTGAGAGTAAGTTTAACAAACCCTCAAGCTACAGTTACTTCTTCTTCAGAAATGAGATCACTGGGACCTCACATGAGGATGTCACAGAAAATTGGCATCCAGACGATTCCAGACAGATAAAATGGCTCACTCCTTGGTTCTAATGGTGGATCTACCAATAGAAGTAAAGCACTTTGGGGGGGGGGGTTACTGGGGATTGAACCCAGGAGCATTCTACCTCTGAGCTACATACCCTGCCCTTTTTATTTTTAAAACAGGGTCTTGCTACGTTGCTGAGGCTAGCCTTGAACCTGTGATCCTCCTATCTCAGCCTCCCAAGTACTGGGATTATAGACCTATGTTACCATGCCAGGCTGAGGTAGAGCACTTTTAGGAGAGAATGGGGATTTGAGAACTCTTTTTCAAAATATTTTTACACTCTTAATTGCCCTGTTAAAGAGACTTTTTAAAGGTTACTTTTAGCTATGCTATCCATTTTGTTTTGGTTTTGTTCAAATCAGCAAACACTTTTTTGAATACCAACCAAATGACTAGTTGAAGTACTGGGCTCTGTGGTTTCAAACTTGAACAGCACCTTCCCCTGCCTGCAAGGAAGCAGACAAGTCCATAGGGAATTAGAGTGAGGAGGTGTTTTTTACTCTAAAGTAAGGTCATTTAACCTAGTTGGAATTCTTGTTATATGAATTAAAACTAGTTCAGGGTGGAGTTCAGTACTGTTTGGTAGGAAAAGCTGACCAGCCCTTCTCTTTCTATCTCATTCATCAGCTTTTATCAGAAGACTTAAAATAAAATACTTAATCAGATCTAGCAAATTTGACACCATCACCCCTCTTCTTTAAGGCAGCAAAGAGGATTCCACCAGCCAGAAGGGGCAAAAAAAGAAAAATACAAGTGATTCTCAGCCTAGTATCCAGAGAGCCTATAATATATAAGATCACAAATCAAATCCTGCTAACAAGAGAAATATCCTTTCTTCCATGTAGAATTATACTGCAAAGTCTCTTGGAAAGAATAATGTTTATATTTTTAAGTCCTACTGACTTCATAGGTAACTTCATAAAGAGAATTAGGTCAGGGTATTATCTTTATTCAGAGAACAGACCCTACCTCCTTCCTAAAGCCCTTTTTAAATCACAAGCATCAATATGCATTCAGCTGCAGCCCGTGGAGTTCCTCAAATCTGAAAAGTAAAGAAAATACAAATTTGCAAGACCCCAGGGGTTATACTTCATCCTTAATATAGCATAAGCAGAGTTTTTTGAGGAAGAAGGATGCATGAACCTGACATACTTGAAAGAGGGCTGCAGAGGAGGTTTTCCTGAGAGAAGAATCTCATCTCTTCAGAAGTATCTAGCAGGAACATGCTCACCATGACCCACACCTGGAAAGGGTTCACTTGGGCAATAGAAGGGATGACTATGTTATCTGGAATTTCAGTCTTTATCCCCCTCCTTCACTGTGATACAGTTCTAAGATGCATGCATGTGTGTGTGTGTGTGTGTGTGTGTGTGTGTGTGTTAAGGGGGATTGAACCGAGGGGTAATCTACTGCTGAGTGGCTACTTGATTTTTTCATAAGCAATTTTGCATGTGTGCCTTGAAGTTCTGAGAGTTTGGGATGGTGAAGGTGATAGATCAAGTTGGCCCAGTCCTCTCCATTGTTTTGAGAGCTTTGTGGAACAGAGGTCAGAGGGTCATTAACCCTTGGGTTGGATTAGGTGTTGGGATTATTTGGATCATCACAGCAATAAAGAGACATTGATAGAATAAGAAAGACACAAGATTCCCAAGGCAGAAAACCTAGACTTCTTTACAAGAATCCCCCTTTACAACTGAAAAAGCCAGGAAATTCTGACTCATCAATGACACATTTAGATTTATGCAAAAGTAGAAATTTAGCAAATAATAATAAAGAAAATTGAAACTCCACTTACCCAAGTTAATGGATCCTGGGACACTAACAAGATGGCCCTGAACATGCTGTATTTGGTTGTACTAGGTCAGATCATAATCAGGGAACATCTGATGCTGGCCAAGTTACCTAGCTATAGCCCATGAGAACCTCCAAGACTCAGTTTCATGACCATCTCATGAGGTCTTCTCAGTCTCTCCCTTCCCATGGAAACCTGGACCATTATCAATTATAAAATACTTTGAGTTTCCCTCTTTTTTATATTTTATTTGTGTATTATAGTCTCACATCATAATATAGTTCATAGTGATAGTGACATACATGCACATGGTGCTTGGTGAGTTTTCCCCTGGCTCCCTCCCCATTCCTCCCTTCCTCATACAAGATATTGAGATTGGCATTGGTATTCTCACATATGTACATAATGTCAATGGAAGTGGTTCCTTCATTAATTCTCCCCCCCACCCTCCCCTAGACCATCTCCCTTATTCCACTGGGGTTTCTCCTCCATTATCTAAAGTCCCTCTTGTATCCCAATTACTCCCTAGCTTCCGCATATGAGAAAAAACACATGACCCTTCACTTTTGGTGACTGGCCAATCTCATTTAACATAGTGTTCTACAGGTCCATCCATTTTCCTAAAAATTACATAATTTTGTTCTACTTTATTGATGACTAGAATTCCATTGTGTGTATATCCCATAATTTTGTAATCCATTCATCTGTTGATGGACACCTAGATTGGTTCCATAATTTGGCTATTATGAATTGTTCTGCTATAAACATGGATATGCATGTATTATTTTAATATTCTGATTTCAATCCCTTTGGAAAGATACCCAGGAGTGGTATAGGTATATCATATGGTAGATCCATCCCCAGTTTTCTGAGGAATCTCCACACTGATCTCCATAGTGGCTGCACTAATTTTCATTCCCACCAACAGTGTAGAAGGGTTCCTATTTTCCCACATCCTCACCAGCATTTATTGTTATTTGACTTCTTAATGATTGCCATTCTGAATGGGATTACATGGAATCTCAGTGTAGTTTTGATTCGCATCTCCCTGACTGCTAATGATGTTGAACATTTTTTCATGTATTTATCGGCCATTTGTATTTCTTCTTTTGTGAAGTGTCTATTTAGCTCAGTTGCCCATTTCTTGACTGCATTGTTTTTAGTGTTAAGTCTTTTAACTAATTTGTATATTCTAGATATTAGTCCTCTATCAGAAGAATAGCTGGCAAAGATCTCCCATTCTGTAAGCTCTTTCTTTAGAATTCTGGTGGTTTCCTTTATGAACATAAACTTTTTAGTTTAATGCAATCTCATTTATTAATTCTTAATTTCCTGAGCTTTGGTCTCATTGAGGAAGTTTATACCTGTGCTGGAGTATTGGGCCTATGCCCTCCTCTAGTAAGTTTAAAGTCTCTTGTCTAATTTCCAGGTCTTTTATCCATCTTGAGTTGACTCTTGTGCATGGTGAGAGGTAGGGATCTAATTCCATTTTTCTACAAATGGATAACCAGTTTTCTCAATACCATTTGTTGAAAAGTCTGTCTTTTCTCCAACATATATTTTTGGCATCTTTGTTGAAATCAATTGGCTGTAAGTGTGTGGATTTGTTTTTGTATCTTCTATTCTATTCCATTGGTCTATGTGTCTGTTTTTGTGCCAACACCATGCTGTTCTTATTACTATAGCTCTGTAGTATAAGTTGAAGTCAGGAATTATAATGCCTCCTACATGATTCTTGTTACTGAGAATTTCTTTGGTTATTCTGGGTCTTTTGTTTTTCCATATGAAATTTAGGACTGATTTTTCTAGCCCTGTGAAGAATGACATTAGTATTTTGATAGGATTGCATTGACTTTGTAGTTCACTTTTGGTAGAATGGCCATTTTGATAATAATTATTCTGCCTATCCAAGAGCATAGAAGATATTTCCATATTCCAAAATCTTCAATTTCTTTCTTTAGTGTTTTATTATTTTCATTGTAGAGGTCTTTTACCTCCTGGATTAGATTTATTCCTAGGTATTTTTTTGAGGTTATTGTGAATGGAATTATTTTCTGAATTTCTTTTTCAGTGGATTCATGGTTGGCATATAGAAAAGCTACTAATATTTTTAGATTGATTTAATACCCCACTACTTTACTGAATTTGTTAATCAGCTCTAGAAGTCTTTTGGTTGAGCTTTTTGGGTCTTCTAAGTATAGGATCATGTCATCTTGAGTTTCTCTTTTGACTATTTTCTGCTCTACCCCAGACTTGAGTCTTTGCTCTACTTTGGAAAATGATTTGATCAAGCTCTTCTCTATGACCTCATAATAACAGTTAATGATATTTCTGAGTGCCTAAAATGTTCTTTGACATGTTACTATAAGCAGCAGGAGTCACTATTTTGTTCACAATCCCTTTTCTGACTATACAACATTCCACGAGGATGCTGCCAATCCCTTTTAGTGCTGAGGACCCCAGCTAGTCCTAAGTGCCTTCACAACTAACACACAACAAATGGTAGTTCCTGCTATCCACACCCAGCTGGGATGTATATACGTTGGCTGATCCATTTCCAATACCTGGTGGAACTAATGCCCTCTCAGATGATAGCTCCTTGAGAACAAGGGTTTGCTTCTTATCTTTATATCCCTAGAATCTAACAAATAGAGGGGATTCAGTAAACATTTACTGAGTGAATAGTACACTTGCTGATGTTCTAAATCATTTTAGTTGTACTCATATGTCTCTTGTGAAACTTTCCATTTAAGAGAAGTAAACTAACTTGCCTGTGACCATCCAGCCAGTAAGTTGCACTGCAGGAATCCAGCAATATGCCTATATGAGCCAGCAACCATGCTCCATCTGCTGACCCACATTGCTTCTCACATAACACCTTAACCAGACCCTTGCACATTTGACCACAAAGGAATGATTAAAAAGTTGGAAATTCAAGCCATAAGCAATGGAGTGAGGAAGAAATTTTTAATTAGAAGGAATTTCCCTAGTATTTCTTCCATAGTAATAGGCTTACTATATTTAATAGTAGTTTACTCCATTCCAGACACCATGCTAAGTATTCTATGTCTACCAATCCATTAAATACTAATGAGTGAAACTAGTAGTGTGTGTGTGTGTGTGTGTGTGTGTGTGTGTGTGCGCGCGCGCATGCGCGCGCGCGTGTTTTGCAGGAATCAAACCCAGGACCTCATGCATGTTAGGAAAGCACTCTACCACTGAATTACACCCCTGGGCCTTTATCACTATTATTTCTGTTTTACAGATATGAAAACCAAGGTTCAGAAAGGTGAATTATCAAAAGCACCAGGCCCTCAGAGTTGATGGAACTGTACAGTTTTTAAGCAGATCTACTTAGATACCTAGTTCATTTCCCTGGAATAAGTATAAAGTTTTTTGTTATTTATGATCTACCCTCATGACCAAAGAGAATCCATAACTAAAGACACAGATTACCTGCAATTAGGAGGAATAGTAAGTATCATTTTTTTTTTTTTTGCGGTACCGGGGATTGAATGCGGGGGCGTTCTACCTCTGCGCTACGCCCCCGGCCCTATTTTTTATACTTTATTTTGAAACTGGGTCTCACAGAGTTGTGGAGGGCCTCACTAAGGAGAGAGAGAGAGAGAGAGAGAGAGAGACAGGGAGAGAGAGAGCTGAGGCTGGCCGCGAACCCGGATCCTCCGGTCTCCGCCTCCCAAAGTACTGGGATTACAAGCGTGTGCGCCACCACCACGCCCGGCAGTAAGTATCATTTAAAATGCTAAATTTTTAGTGATAGCCTGTTTCAAAATAAAAAAAAAAACAAAAGGGCTGGGGTGTAGCTGAGTTGGAAAGCCCCTGGGTTTAATCCCCAGTACCACAAAAAGAAATACTGGATTTGTCCTGACTGATAAAATGCTAACAAACTCACTGCCAAATTAATAACTAAATTACTTACAGTTTAAGTAAAAAAGAACTTTTCATTTCAAATAAACACCTATATTGTCTTGGATACTGCATGGAGAACATCTTAGAAAGAAGCAGGAATGAATGCAGGTAGTTCTGGTAGGTCATTGAAGAATCCTGGTAAAATTTTATAGCATCCTAGGGCATTACATTTGGATTTGGTATTTTAACCTATACATTTATAGTCCATTCCTGCCCCATTCCTGGCTGAGGGAAGACCCTATATTACAAACAAATGTTTTTCTTTCCAATTTTCTTGAAAAAAGAAAAAGAAGAATCTGAAGAAGCAGGTCATTTAAGGCTCTATAGCATAAGGACTCCATTTAGGAAGAAGCTCCTATATCCATCACTCCATGGCAGCACAGAAGTACTTGAAAAGAAATTTGCTAGGAGGCCCTAAAGGGATAGTTGAAGGCAACAGGAGTTGTCTGTAGCATCAATATGCTGCATGCAGAGCTGAATCTGAGGACCAAGGGAAGGACTGCAGACATAACCATACCAAAAAAAAAAAAAAAAAGATGGCAGCTCCCTGCCTACAGCCTGTGTGAGAGCAAAGCTAATGAAACCACACACCTGGGAGCAATTTAGAGTCAGTGAGCATGAACCTGGACAAGTGAAAACAAATAGAGTTAATGAAGAGGAGGAAAAATAATGTACTTCTAGTTCCATTACTTTTCAATTAATAATTAAGGAGCAGAAGCCATCAGTAGCATTCATCCTATCCCAAGTATTTCCTCCATAAAATGGTGTGGAAAAAGAAGAAATTCCAATTCTGAAGTTTAAATTTAAAGAAATTAGCCAGGTGCCACACCTGTAATCCCAGTACTTCAGAGGCTGAGACAGGAGAATCACAGTTTTGAAGCCAACCTCTGCAACTTAGTGAGACCCTGTTTCAGAATAAAAAATAAAATAGGACTGGGGAGGGTGTAGTTCAGAGGTAGAATGTCCCCCAAGTTCAATCCCCAGTACCACAAAAATAAAAGAAAGAAAGAAAGAAAGCAAGAAAGAAAGAAGAAAGAAAGAAAATAATTACTTTCTCAATTCTACCAATAACCTGAATAAGCTTGAGAGCAGATTCATCCCCAGAGGCTCAAAAAAGGAATGCAGACCTGCTAACACCAAGATAGGGTCTGTCTAGACTCTAAAGAGAGAAGTAGCTGAGCTTTGTGCCCAGACTTCTGACCTACAGGAACTAAGATATGAAATTGTATTGTTGTGTTTCTGATAATTTGTCACAGTTGCAACAGAAAACTAATACACACTTTTTTATTGTTTATCCATCTATCTCACTCCTTATCTAAACAATGTCCTCTAATCATTTTGCCCATATTTTTTCCTAAATCTATTCTACCTTCAAAAATTCTAAAATTGTGAAGTTTCTGGTCTAATTCTTATGTCTTTGGTCCATTCTGAGTTGACTTTTGTACAGGGTGAGAAATAGGGGTCTAGTTTCATTCTTCTACATATAGATACCTAGTTTTTCCAGCACCATTTCTTTAAAAGGCTGTCCTTTCTCCAATGTGTGTTTTGGGCACCTTTGTCAAGGATCAGATGACTTTATTTTTGTGTATTTGTCTCTGTATCCTCTAGTATATTCCATTGGTCTATATGTCTGTTTTTAAGTCAGTACCATACAGTTTTTGTTACTATGGCTCTGCAGTATAATTTTAAGTCAGGAATTATGACACCTCCAACATTGCTGTTATTGCTCAGAATTGCTTTGGCTATTCTGGTTCTTTTATTTTTTCCATATGAACGTCAGGACTGTTTTTTCTAATTCTATAAACAATGCCATTTGTTTCTTTATGGGAATTTTAACAGTAGTAATTCTACCTATCCAAGAACATGAAATATCTTTCCATATTCTAATATCTTCTTAATTTCTTTCTTCAGTGTTCTGTAATTTTATTATGGAGATATTTTGCCTCCTTCGTTAGAATTATTCTTAGGTATTTAATTTAGTTTTTTGAGGCTATTGTGAATGAAATTGTTTCCCTGGGTTTTTTTTTTCCAGTGGATTCATTATTGGTGTATATAAAAGCTATTGATTTCTCTGTGTTGATTTTTTTATCCTGCTATTTTGCTGTATTTGTTAGTAGAATTGTAAATTAGTGCAACCACTATGGAGATCGGTATGGAGATTCCTCAAAAGACTAGAAATGGAACCACCATTTGACCACCTATACCACTCCTCTGTATTTTTCCAAAGAATTAAAGTCAGAATACCATAGTGATACATGCATACCCATGTTTATAGCAGCACAATTGACAAGTTATGGAAACAGCTTCAGTTTCCATCAATAGATGAATGGGTAAAAGTATGTGGTATATATACACAATGGAGTTTTATTCAGCCATAAAGAAGAAAATTACATCATTTACTGGTAAATAGATGGAACTGGAGAACATCATGCTAAGTGAAATAAGCCAGACTCAGTCAAAGGTTGCATGTTTTCTCTTATATGTGGAAGCTAGGGAGAAAAAAATGGAAATAAAAGGGACCTCATGGAAATAGGAAAGAGACCAGTAGAGAAAGGGGGTCGGGAGGGGAGAGAAAGGGAGGTATGGGTGAAGAAACAGGCAAAATTATTCTATGTGCATATATGAATGTATCCCTATGAATATCATTATGATGTGCAATTATGATGCACCAATATTTTTCGAAGTCCTAAAATTGACCACCAAAGATACTGAAAATTTCACCTGCCAATTTGTACAGATGCAGGTCTAGACATAAATTAGTGAAATGTGAGACTGATTCTTTATACGAATGACGCTGAACACTAGAATTGCAAATAGTGATATTTGTATAATAGTTATATTTTAAAGTTAAAAGTAAAATTTTTTACTTTCACTTTAACAACTTTAATATCCACAAATGTTGCCCAACATCCATAGAGAGCTCACTATGTAGTTCATGAGACCCTCTGGAACTACCTATTGAAAGACAAAAAGAAGACAAAAATCCTAGTGGATTCTGGGAAATACTATAAAACAGCACATTTTTAGGCAAAATATATTGCATTCATGCTACCTAAGAGGAAAGATTGAATAAAATCTTTTTACCCCAAAAAAAGCTATTTTGCCTTTACTCTTTATTTAAGGTTTCTGCTACACAAATCCTCTCTGCATTTGAACGAGGGGTTCATCTTTGACATGAAAACCACAAAACCCCAACTTCAAACTCATTTAGAGCTGCCTTTTATTTAGAAAATGTAGGACACGAGGTACTAGAGGATCATTCTCCCTTGGTGCTTGAGTAGCGGTAATCACAAGAGCTGATCTTTGGGATAATGAATGAATCACGGTGTTCCAGGGCTGAGCACTTGATTCCAAATGAGAGAAGTATCCATGTGCTCTTTAATAAGTTGTACATAGCAGTGTTTTTTATTTGTGCCCACTAAAGCACAGGGGCCTGTATAGGGACTCCTATACAGGGCTTAAGAGGAACACTCTTCCTAAGGAATTAGTCTGACACCAAAGATGCTCTTCCCCTTGATTATTTTCCTGAAGATCACACTATTGTCAAGATTAGAGAAGTATCTCTGCAATGATGCACAACAGAAATTTAAATATGTATCCATAAGATGCACATGCCACACACACACACACACACACACACACACACACACTTCTATGCAAATTCTGAAATCTGTAAATGGCTTTCTTAAAATCAAAGTATGTTAATTGGTTTTCTCCTAATTTAATCAAAGTTTGCATTATTTAGCAGGGTCAAGAGGTGGATGCTCTGTTGATCAATAAAAGCCAATTGCAATATTACTTCCAGTGCCACCACTATGTCATTAGAATCATTCTAATTACCAATAGAAGTTGGAAGCACTATGTGGCTAGAAAAAAATCTTAAATTCACAATAGAAACATAAAGCTTGAATAAAATACCCATTAGAAAAATGTGCTTTCAGATTGATGATAAATGCTTCACTCATCACTTTTATTGCCAAATTCAAATGATTAGCAGATGGTTTTAGCAATTAATTTGCATTCAGCGCTCAAGTATTGAGCAGTTAACATGCCTGCAGTGTATTTTTCTCTGGTACTTTCTCAATAAAACAAATGTGGATTTAAATAATCTGTGCTCTGTTTTTCTTTCCAAAGACCTGTTCTATGAGTTCACCTTTCTCTTTACAATACCTTTCTTCTGCTTCTGTATCTCCTCCTCCTCCTTTTGTGAAACAAATGTTTGAGATGAAAGTTTCTATTCAGAGTCTGTTTGGCCCGTCCTCTTACACAGAGGGGTGCGGAATGAATAGTGCTATGCTTCTATACATGATATGCCAAAACCTACATATACACATAGATAAGTAATAGTAATACTACTTGAATATAGACATTCTGATTCACACTCAAGTTCAGATAGAAGGAAGCGCAGCACTATAAAATAAGCATGAAATTTAGATACACACAGCCATGGGATTGAACCCCAGTTCTTCCGTTTGCTGATTAGGTGATATTGAAGAGTTTACTCAAATTCTCTGAAACTTAGGGCTTTGTTGATAAGATGTGAATAATTAATATGTGTGTTTGGGGGTATTTTAAGGATTAAGGAAGACAAAGTATATAAATCACATAGTAGAATATCTTACCCATTGAAATGATTAACCTTATGCTTCAATTTGATTGTAAAGAAGATAAAGGATACAAATCACTCAGCACAATATTTTATGCATTGAGATGGTTAATTTTATGCTTCAATTTGATTTGGCTAAAGGGGGCCCATATAGCTGGCAAATCAGTATTCTGGTTTTGTCCCTAACGGTATTTTTGGAAGAGATGGTATTTGAATCAGTAGAACAAGTAAAGAAGATTCTCCCTCTCCAATGTGGGTAGACATCTTCCAAGCTGTTGAGTTCTAAATAGAACAAGGGGAGAAGTGGGGCTGTCTTCTTGGGGTATAACATCTATCTCCTACCCTCAGCTGTCAGAACTCCTGGTTCTCGGGCCTTCAGCCTTAGACTGAATTACACCACCTGCTCTCCTGGTTCTTCAGCTTGCAGATGGCAGATCATAGGATTCCTCAGCCTCCATATGATCTGAGTCATTTCCTATAATAAATCTCCTCATCTATCTGTCCATCTCATTGTTTCTGTTCTTCTGGAGAACTCTGACTACTATACCCATGATGAATATTTAAAAGCCACTGGTTTCTTTCCCCAATAGTTATTAAACTGCTATCACATATCAGGCACTCTGCTACACACTTTCATGTGCATGGCTGACTGAATGCATGATCATACATCTGTGGGCAGAGGGTTCCAGAGGGAGCCTGATGCAGGTATCCATTATGGCAGTGGGAAGTTGATGGGGAGGAGGAGTCAGCTCAGGGTTCTGTTTGCCAGAGGCTAATACATTTTTGAACTCAACCTTGGGATTGACACGCATAATCAAAGATAGGAACAACAGCCTCCTCCTACCTCTGACAATATACTCAAGTAGACAACAGATTTTCCCTGAAGTAGGAGATAAAGTAGTTAAGGTCAGTAAGAAATATTGGCTAAGTGTAAATGGTAGGAGACAATTTAGAGTAAGAGGCTATACAGAGTCACTAACATTATCTTACCACCCATCCTAGGAGAATTCGTTCCTAGTTCCTAGTAAATGGAACTCTTAAAATAAAAAAACAAAAATACTTAATCCAGCAAAAGTGGAAACAGTAGAGACATTGTAGGAAACAGCAAAGCCCCTCTATTTAGGAATCAAAGATCAGGCTGGCCCTAAGAGTGCCACTTCCTGGTCTTAGTAGCACTTGCTAGAACAAGGAAAGGGAGTGGATGAGAGGCCCAGGAGAATGTCAGGCTGGCAACTGCAGGAGTGGAGAAGTGGACTAGGACTCACAGGGACAGTAGGAGCAGTCAGCTCAGTTATCACCGGAGCCACCAAGAGCAATAGGAAGAGCCTGGCCAAAACCAAGAGGGGATCTGGGCAGCAAGTGTACAGGAAAGGCCACCAAGAAGAGGACACAAGCCACTAGGAGAAAACAAGGACTTCAGAGAGCACAGGGTCCAGGGAACTCACTGTTGGAGACTTCACCAGCCCCTTCGCTCTCCATTGATTATCTCGCCCAGTTGGTTGACCAAAAGACAAAGGGGCAGAGCTGGTTTCAGAAAAATACTGAATAAAAATTGGATAATACACTTACTATGGTACTAGATAATTCCAAACTAACTAATCATTGGGTAATGATTGTGTATTGAGGATCCTACTAAGTAGAAAGGATGCAAATAAGTAGACAGTAAGTCCTAATAATATAAGGCAGTGAATAAAAATGATCAAGTGAAGAGGAAATGGAGTACTGTGGGCCTTAGCTTTTCAGTTAGAACTCTGTTGTCCTCCACTGCACAGAATTTAGAAAAAAAAATCAAATATTCACATTTCCATTCAAAAGCTATTTAAATTATTTCATTGATCTGGAAACTCTATACACATATTAAATATTCTCTTTCAGTCTGCAAAATGCTAGAAGCCAGACTTACACCCTCATGTTGGGTGATGCAGTATGCTACCCACCTTTGGGAGCAAAGCACTTTTCTCCCATGGGCAAGAAGTCTGTCAGAGATGCATTAGTCAGCTTTCCATCACTGGGACAAAATACCTGAAAAAGAAAACAACTTAGAGGAGGAAAGATCTATTTTTGCTCACAGTTTTAGAGGTTTGAGTCCCTGGTCATCTGGCTCCATTGCAGAAACATCACAGGAGGGGGTGTGGCAAAAGAAAGCTGCTTACTTTATGGCAGTCACAAAACAGAGAGAGAGAGAGACAAATAGAGAGACAGGGAGAGGAAGGAGCTGAGAAAAAGAAATACCCTTCCAGGAGGAAGAAGAAGGGGACAAGAGATACCCTTCCAGCACGTGTCCCTACTTCCTCCAACTAGGCCCCACCTCCTACACTTTCCACCACCTCCCAGTAATGCCATCACCACCACCTCTCAGTAATCCCATCAAATTATTGTTCCATCCATGGGTTAATCTACTGATAATTTCAGAGCCCTCGTGATATAATCACCTCCCAAGAGCCCCACCTCTGAACATTACTGCATTGGGAACAAAGCCTTCAGTACATGAGCCTTTGAAGAACATCCCAGATCCAAACCATCACAGAAGAAAACCCTCGACTGTCAGTCCTACTCAAGAAATGCATCAGCAGAAGAATCCCCAAGTCTTGCCCTTATCCAAGCAACTACAGTGGACCCTTAGTATCTGTAAGGGATTGCTTCCAGGACCCCCTGATGAGACCAAAATCTGTAAACAATCAAGTTCTTTATATAAAATGGTGTACTATTTATAAAACCTATGTGCATGCTCCTGTATACTTTAAATCATCTTTAAATTACTTACAATATCTCATATAATATAAATGCTATGTAAGTTTCTGATATATTGTTGAGGGAATAATAGCAAGGAGAAATAAAATTGTACCTGTGATCACTACAGGTACAAGTTTTTTTTAAATATTTTCAAGCTGTAGTCCTTTGGATCCATAGATGTGGAAGTCTCAGACACAGGGGGCTGTATATGTCCAATGACTGATTAGCGTGTAGATATAAAGGCCTGGATTCTCTCATCCCAGTGCAGACAATTTTAAAAGGTCATCTCAAGTTGGGCATGGTGGCACATGCCTGTAATCTCAGTACTTGGGAGGCTGAGATAGGAGGATCACAGGTTCGAGGCCATCCTTGGCAACTTAGCAAGACTCTGTTTCAAAATAAAAAATAAAATAAAATAGGGCTGGGGGGTATAGCTCAGAGTTAGAATGCCCCTGAATTCAATCCCAAGTACCAAAAAAAATTTTTTAAACAAATAATAAATAAAAAAAAGTCATCCCAGCTTCAGAACTCCCAGAAGAGCAGCAGAAGCCCTCACTTGAAATGTTTTGTAGTACAAATTCTTTCTCCAGTCCTGCTTCTTTTCTTTCCCTTCCATAAATGACTGTTATAGGATACCCATTAATAAGTTTCTTGCATACTAATCTTTACTTTCTGGGGAACCTAAGCTGCAACACATCTCATGCAGCAGAGATAAAGATTCTCTTCAGGGCAATCTGACCAAGCCTAAGGAAAAAGACCTGAAGAGAGTGATATCGGGGCTCCCCAATGAAACTCTTGAGCCAGATGTCCTTGTGGTAGAGCTCATGGTTGACATTAAACCCTACCCACCCACGTGCACGGAGCTTGTAATTAGTTTTCTATGCCTCACTCTTAAATATGAAGGTCAACAATGATCATCAGCCATTTGAGAAAAGCACTTGAAAGTGAAAGACAAAGGCCAAAATAAACAGAAATTAACAACATAAGAAGGAAATGAACAATAAGGGAGAGAAAAACAGGGGAAAAAGCAATCAGTATTTTCAAAAAGATAAGAGAAGGCACCACATCCATACAGAAAAAATAAAATATTATTAAAAATAAAAGGAAATTTCCAGAGAGCATAACAATTAGAAATTTCAAAACATAATAACAGTAATAAAAAAAATTCAATAAAGGGTTGGAATACAAACCTGAGGATCTATCCCAAAACGCAGAATAAAAGGTAGGGAGGGGTGTAGCTCAGTGGTAGAGGGCTTACCTAGCATGCTAGCATGCGCAAGGCCCTGCATTCAATCCCTAGCACTGCAAAAAAAAAGAAAAAAGAAAGAAAAGAGAGTGAGAGAGAGTAAAAGAGAGGAAGGGGAAAGATGAGACATTAAAAGACTGGTTCTTCTTTTTTGACATCCAAGTATTAGACATCTAGAACTAGAAAATAAAGAAAATAAAAATAAATCATCCTAGAAATAGAGGCTATGTTTTCAGAAAAATAGACTATTTTGTATTTTTAAATGATGGCTAAAAATAGACCTCTACCAAAGCATAACAAGAAATTTCAGAGCTATGAGAATAAGGAAAAATACTTACCATTCTATACAAGTCTCATATAGGGATGCCTTAAAAAGGTATATTGAGGTTTCATAATGGAGTCAGAAAGGCCCTCTCGTTGAAAACTAGAACAGACCACCAGCTTAAAATTTTAATGGGAAATTTATTTCCAATGTAGAATTCTACACCCTATGTACCATACCTTACCTACCATAGGGTATAATTCTATATACTACGTACGTATGAAGTATGAGTTAGAATAAAAAATTATTTGACATGCAAGAATTCAAAATATTTACCTATGATGCACCTTTGCTTATGAAGTTTCCAAGGAGATATGTGAGTTTTAAATAATCAAAGAACAAGAAAGGGAATCAATAAAAAATGGTGTGCCTCCCACATGGGGAAGAAGCAAAGGGGATACCCATAGCGACAGGGAAGGCAATCCCGGATAACAGCTTCTAACAAGCACGGACTTCATAACAGGAGGCTCTGAGTTAATTTCCCCAAGAAGATAAAATTAATAAAAGAAAACACTGGACATGTTTTAATGCATTGTGAGGATGTTTACACAACCTGGGGTGAGTTGAGAGATAAATTAGTTATAAATACCTAAAAATCTAAGCAAATGAAAATCAAGACCTTTATTAACTACACAAAAAAACAATCAGTTGAGCAAGAAAGGAAAAGTTTATCTTATCACTTAGCTCTGAAGAAAACTGACATAGTAATAATAATGTAAACTGAATATTTACCTAACTAAAATGATGATATATTGGCGGGAGTTGGGGGATGGTCTAAGTGTATATGTGTATGTTGAGGCCAGAAGGGAGACAAGAAGAAAAGAAAGATAAATTCTTACAAGAAGACCCAAGACAGGTCCTCTGCAGGCTGGAAGCCTGGGGTGCTGACAGTGGGGCTCAGTCCAAGCCCAAAGTCTTAGACGCAGAGAAGCACAGGATGTGATTCTCAGTTCAAGGCTGCTGAAAGCCAGAGTACTTTAAGTCCTGACGTTCAAAGATGAGCTGCCCCAGTTCTTGAAGAAGGTAACAATTGCCTCTGTATCTGTTCTCTTCAGGGAATGAGATGGGGCACCCACACTGAGGGTGGGTCTTCCCCAACTAGTCTATCAGAATCACGTGCTACTCTCCTCAAAACACCTCACAGACACAACCAAAAGTGTGCTCTTCCTGGTTCCTAGGTATTCCCTTAATCCGTCAAACTGACACCAAAAATTAACCAAGAGAGATGGTTTGCACCTAAACCTGGTAATTTCTCAGGGTCAACATCTCAGGGGATGTCACCATCACGAACCCAGCAGCTGACGTCAGAACATCCATGACTTATCCTTGATACCTTCCTTTACCTTCCTACCTATATCCTGCCAGTTGCCAACCCTTTTGATTTAGACATTAACATTTTTTAATATATTTCTCTCTGTCTCTCCATTCACACTAGTGTGATACTAGTTTAAGCTACTTTTTTCTCTTTTTTTTTTTGGTACTGGAAATTGAACCCAGGGGTATTCTACCTCCAAGCTACACCCCTAGTCCTGCTTGTTTGTTTGTTTGTTTGTTTGTTTGTTTGTTTGTTTGTTTTTAAACAGAAGGCCCTCAGTAAGTTGCTGAGGCTGGCCTTGAACTTGCAATCCTCCTGTCTCAGCTTCCCAAGTACTGGATTACAGGCATGTGCCACCATGTCTGGATAAACTAGTTTCTTATATGCACTATTTCCCTCTTCCAATATTTTGTCCGCAGTGTATTTGGAACAGTTTTCTAAAATCAAATCTGGTCACGTTACTAGCCTTTGCACAACACCAGTCAATATCTTCCTTTTGTTTCTGAGATAGAAATTAAAATCCCAAACATGTGCTCTCATTCATGTATAATCTGAATCCCGTGAAATTGCCTGGCTGCATCTTCTGCCATTCCTCTCCTCCATTCTCCAGCCATGCCTGTCTTCACAGGTGAGATGCTCCTTCCGACAGGGCCTTTTCTCAAGCTGTTCCTCTGCCAAGAAGCCCCTTCTCCCTCTCCTCATTCCCCTTGCCCATTTTTAATCATCCTTCAAATCTCAGATCATTCCTCACTTCCACAAGAAAGTGGTCTTTGGTTTGGGAAATGCAAATCAAAATCACAGTGAGCTGTCACCTCAACCTGCTAGAATAACTATAATCAAAAAGACAGAAGACAGGCGCTGGGGAGGATGTGGAGGAGAGAGAACTCTCATACACTGTTGGTGGGAATGTACATTTCTGCAGCTATTATGTCTCAAAAAATAAAAACAGAGCTACCATTTGATCTAGCAATTTCATTACTGTATATATACATATATATATATATATATATATATATATCCAAAGGAAATGAAACCAATATGTCGAAGAGATATTAGCTCTCCCATGTTCATTGCAGCAGTCTTCACAGTAAACAAGAAATGGAATCAGCCTAAGCGTGCATCAGTGGATGAATATATATAAAAACATGTGGTACATGTACACAATGGAATAATATTCAGCCACAAAAAAGGAGGAAATACTGTCATTAGTAACAACATAGATGAACCTGGAAAACATTAGATTAGCTAAAATAAGCCAGGCATATTAAAAAATACACGATCTTACTCATACCTGGAATCTTTAAAAGAGTAGAATGGTAGTTACTAGGAGTCAGGGTAGTTGAGGGGAGGGGTTTGGGTTTAGTAGGATTTGGTCAAAGAATACGAAATTTCAGTTAGGAGGAATGTCAAGAGATTTATTATACAAAGTGGTGAGTATAGTTAATAATGTATTCTTGAAAAATGCTGGCTGGGCATGGAAGCACACGCCTATAATCCTAGTACTTGGGAAGCTGAGACAGGAGGATTACAGGTTTAAGGCTGGCCTCAACAACTATTCGAGGCCCTCAGCAACTTAGTGATATCTTGTGTCAAAATAAAACAAATAAATAAATAGGGCTGGGGGTGTAACTCAAAGGCAGAATGCTCCTGGGTTCAATACCCAGTACCACAGAAAACAAAAATGAAAAATGCTAAAAGGGGGGCACATAAAGTGTGCAAAAATGATAACTATGTGAGGTAATAAATCTATTAATTATCAAGATTTAGTTATTTTACAATGTATATATACTTCAAAACATCATGTTGTATATAGTAAGTACATACAATTCTATCTGTAAATTTTAAAACTAAAATAATTTTAATTTTTTACAGGCTTTTAAATTTATTTTTATTATATTTTAATACTTTTATTGCTGCGTTATAGTCTCAAATCATAATGTAGTTCGCAGTGGTAGTGACATACATGCACACAGCACCTGGTGGACTCCCCATTCCCCTCTTCCCCATAAATGATATTGAGATTGGCATTGGTATTCTCACATATGAGCATAATGTCAGTGGAAGTGTTTCCTTCATTAATTCTCCCTCTCCCCTGTCTCCAAAACCACCTCCCTTGCTCTACTGGATTTTCTCCTCCATTATCTAAAGTCCCTCTTATATCCCAATTACTCCCTAGCTTCTGCATATGAGAGAAAACATATGACCCTTTATTTTCTATGACAGGCTAATCTGATTTAACATGTTTTCCAGGTCCATCCATTTTCCTGCAATCTACATAATTTTGTTCTTCTTTATTGCTGAGTAGAATTCCATTGTGTGTACATCCCATAATTTTGTGATCCATTCATCACACCTAGGTTGGTTCCTATATGAATTGTGCTGATATAAACATGGATATGCATGTATTACTATAATATTCTAAAACAATTTTTAAAAAGCAAGTGCAATAAAAATATTATATGTTGGTGGCTGGGCGTGTGTGATAGTTAATCTAAGATGTCAACTTGACCTGATCATGACACACCCAAGATTATGTGATTTTGGGTGTGTAACAGCAGATTAAAGAGAAAGCCCTGCCCTGAATGTAGGCAGCAGGATTCTGATAGGTGCGGACTTAGATAAAGAGGGAGAAGCCACGTAGAGTGTGCGCGACTCGTTCCAAGGAAAGCGCATCTGCTCTCGCCTGAGATCGTCAG
>PVJS01004951.1:0-66505 GCA_004027185.1 Glis glis | reverse complement strand
GTTACCGCAAAAAAAAAAAAAAAAGTTACATCTCATAAGCAGAAATTCTACAAATAACGCCATGTGTATATTTTTATTAAGAGGGTGAAGGTTTATATAGAGTACACTGTCATATTAACATGTAAAATTCCAGAAGTCTCTCCCATTTAAGTGCAATGTGACAACTTAATTTTCTGATTATATTCACAGGAAAATATGGCATGACATTATTAAGAATAGATTTATTAAGGAGAATTAAATAAAATTTTATCAGTGAAAATTACTAAGCACATATTTAACACAATTCATATGAGCCATTTTAATATAAGAATAATTTATAGGGTTTAAGATATCTATAGTTAGATGATTCTTTTTTAAAAAAATTATTTAAAAAATGTGGCTTAGAAAAATTTTATAGACTTATTTCTGCCAAAATGTCTTCTAGCCTATTGTTTTAATTTCTATAAACTAATTGAAAAGAGTGCCAAGAAATGAGGAATTTATACAGTGAAAATAATACTAAAAGTTTTGCACATATTTTCTTTCTGATATTTCAGTAGTAAGTTTTAGTACCTCCTGAAATCTTGGAATGTGTGACTAGATTTATTGGGTTCACACATATGACTCCTCTGATAATGTTGCCAAGTATAAATATATGCAGTAATATGCCTGCCAAGTGCATGTTTTCATTTTTGAACCACTGTTATTTTGCTTGACACATTTTTTCTAATTTGTGTTATATCATACAAATTAAAATAATGAACTTGCAAACAACTATATAAAATTCTTTCTTTTCAGGGAGAAGAGAAGAATTTAGGAAGAATGACTACATTTAACCATTAAACAATATATACTTAGAAAAAATGTTTTGTTGTTTAGTATACAAAAAGTTATGTTTAGTATACCATATATTCTTTTGTGACATAAAATATGCTTCACATTTTAGATAAGAATTAATCATCCCTTATATCTATATTGCAATAGTGTACTTTTTGAGATATAATCTAAGAGAACATTTCCCCTCCTAGATCGTATTATTTCTAGCTAAATAATATGTGCAATTAATAAGAACTATAGTTAAAAAGAGAATAAAAACAATTATAACTGGTCACCAGAATAATTACATTCTGTTATTTTGAACAAACAACAGTACATAATTAACTAATTAATTTTCTTTTTTTGGTACATTGTAATTTTACATCCTATGAGTAGATGTATGTTTTCTCTTATATGTGGAAGACAGAGAGATGTTAGTAAATAAGGGCAACATCAGCTAGATGAGCAGAGACTCCAGGAGAGTGACTGAGGGGATTAGGGAAGGGAGGAGGGTGGGTGAAGTCATAAAGAATGTAACAGCTAAAATAATGCTATGAATCTATAAAAAACTACCAGTACATAATTTAGAAGATAATAATTTACAAGAAAAAGCTGTTTACATGAGGATTACAGGGGTAAATTTCTAAATACTAATGTTATGCAAAATATCTATAATCACACTTCCATAGAAAATTGCTCTTTCGTGTCCTTTTATTCCTTCAAGTTTTTCATGTTTAACACAAGTTGAATATTTCAGCCTGTGAACCCAATTCCAATAATCGTTAAGAATAGTGGCAATTATATTCTGCAGAAAGGTTGCAAAAAATAATGAAAGGACAGGAAACTTGGTTTCTATACAAATGCACTGAGTTTGATGCAGATGTAATTTCCCTATTGAGACTAATAAAAAATTACCTCTAAAATATTTTCAAGTAATAGACTAAAACAACATATCTACAAACTTAGATAGGAGAGCATGTGTACATGCACATGGACACACACACATATCTCCATTTATTTTTCTGAATATTTCTCTTTTCAGACTCAACTTTTTTAAGGAAAAAATCCCAAATGAACAAACAAAAGTAAGATAAGAATTAATCATCCCTTATATCTATATGTGCAATAGTGTACTTTTTGAGATCTTTAATAATCTAGAAAATATAGAAAATAACCTAGAAAAATATAGTCTAGGGCTATATTTTTGTACAGACATTACCTTTAACTTATCTCTCCTATAAAATACTTAGTGCTGATGACATAAACATTACTAAAACTAAATTCCCCATGGACTACGTAAGATGTTAACAAAATCTTCATCATCTTCTATCTCTATACTTAGGCCTTCATAGTAATCTTCAAATTCACCATATGATACTTCATCAGACTTGCTGCAGGCCACTTTTAATGTTTCTAGAAAAGATGATTTGATTTCTTCCTCTGTGGAATTACCTGCAAAATATTGACTATGAAATAGTTTCTGTCAAAAATCAGTAAAATGACAGATGATTATGAAGGAATGCTTATGAAATACTTTTTACAATTTGAAATCGTGTCAAACTACCCTCCAAATTACTTAAATATAAAATTAAATTACTTGATATCATTAACTTCCCACTCTCTCCCCTCCCCATTCTTTTGCATTGATCTATACCCAGGATTTTAGCAGAAAACATGAAAGAAAAAGTTAAAATTTAAGAATGGAAAAGGAAATAAAGATGAAAGGAAGCTATAGAAGGTGGTTAAATAATAAAAGAGAAAAAATAGAGGTACATATACAAAAGCAGGAAAAGGGTAAAAAAATCTATATAGTCCTCTAAAACATTTAAAAGTCAGGTTGCATTTTTAAATAACAGACTAAAATGAGAATATCATCCTAACCATTTGTCTAACATGGTGGACAAAATTAATGTAAGAGCTGAATCTTTCTCACAAATCAGAAGCTCTCTAATGGACTTAGATAATAACTCTTGTAAAGTGCTTTCAAACTAAAGGAATGTTTGTTTCAGATATCAAGAAGGTTGCTGTCTTTCAAGAATATTCATGAGTAATAGAGAACAAAGTGATTGCTTTATAAAAAAAGGTTGAGTGAAAAAAGACTGGATATTGTGCTAAATAAAGACAATAGTATAACACAAACTTAATTTGTGATCAATTATTAGTCAAAACTAAAAATTAATCAAAATCTAATCCATATAAAATACAAATTTTGGCAGGAAAAATGTCTCTTTCTCTGTTTACCATTCATACTTTGGATAAGTTTTAGCACAATTTTTTCTATGAAAAACATTTCTTACTTAAATTTATATTTCAAATAGCGAGAATTTTATATCTCCTTACAATCTCCAAACTAGGAAATGTCTAATCCTTTTATCAACTGTAACTTAATTTCCTCTCACTACTCTTAGAGACCAGAAAATATTTCCCAAAACAAATATCATAGACTTAATAAGCACTGCACTGAAATAAATTTGGGATATCCTATTTCTATTAGACTATACAGTACATTTTTCTAATAAATTACTTAAGCAAAGTAAAACAATATTTTTTAGGTTAAAAGTAAATTACCTGTGGTATAAGACCTTAATATGAAATTAACTATAAACTGTAAACAAATTTTTTCCTACAGATGGACATATGAATAGACTTTAATTTGTAATGATAGATAACAATAGGGTTTTTCATTTCTTTTCTAGGAAAACAGGAACAGGTTTTTCTCTTTTTAAGAGTATCTAGCCAGGCGTGGTGGCACACACTTGTAATCCCAGTATTTGGGAGGCTGAGACCGGAGGATTGCAGGTTCGTGGACAGCCTCAGCTACTTAGTGAGGCCCTCCGCAACTTAATGAGACCCTGTTTCAAAATAAAGAATAAAAAATAGGGCTAGGGGTGTAGCTCAGAGGTAGAATGCCCCTGGGTTCAATTCCCAGTACCAAAAAAAAAAAAAGAGTATTTATCTTGCTGGCTTGTCCACTGTATTGTGAATGCAAAGACATAGTATGGAATTTCTGAAGCTAACACAGGCTTACCCAAGAACAACAAAAGCAAAACTCTCATCCTCAATTCAATGACACATAATAGCTACTTAAACACAGGAGAAGACAAAAAGAAAAATAAGCAATGTTGAACTCACCTAATTTTGAAATTAGTAAACTATTTCATTCTTATATTTAGCATAAAAAATTAAAGGTAAAGAGGTAAATAATGACATAATTTATTTATTTATTTATTTATTTATTTCATTTTATTTGGTGGTGCCAGGATTGAACCCAGGGGCATTCTACCTCCAGGCTACACCCCCAGTCCTATTTTTTATTCTTTATTTTGAAACAGGGCCTCACTAAGTTGCGGAGGCCTCACTAAGTAGCTGAGGCTGGCCACAAACCCAGATCTTCCTATCTCAGCCTCCCAAATACTGGGAATACAAGCATGCGCCACCACACCCGGTTTATGACATATCTTTAAATGGTAAAAAATATACCAACAACTATTAAACAACAATAACAATATAAAATAACACTATAAAATTCTCTTATAATAACTGTAGTTCATTTGAAGTCACTGATAAGCAAAATGATACTATTTTGTCCTAAAACAGATTTATTAGAAATTTGGAAGACAGTGAGTAATGATTAGCTTTAGTCCTTAAAACCACTTCTATGGTTTTTTCACTTTCCAATTAAAATTTGTAAATAAACCATACAAAAAAGAATGTTTAAATGAAAAAGGGTAAATAGCTTTCAGGTTTCTAGTTCAATAAAAAATTATTTATTTCCTCCTTCAGTCTATGCTTTAATGTATTTTAAAGATGGTACTTTTTTAGATTAAAGATGGCAGAATAGAGAAAGACCATACATTTTGGTTGCTCTGAGACTCAGAACTCAACCAGCCAGAAGACTGCTTCTTGGCTAGAGAAGAAAAGCAGTCAGAACTCAACAGAAGAAAGACAGTAGAAATTTGGTGGATTGAGCCAGGCGTGGTGGCGCACGCTTGTAATCCCAGTACTTGGGAGACCGGAGGATCCGGGTTCACGCGGCCAGCCTCAGCTACTTAGTGAGGCCCTTGGCAACTTCGCGAGACCTGGTTTCAAAATAAAGGATAAAAAATAGGGCTGGGGGTGTAGCATGGAGGTAGAACGCCCCTGGGTTCAATCCCCGGTACTGCAAAAAAAAAAAAAAAGAAATTTGGTGGATTGGACACAGCACAGAGAGCAGAGGACTGAAAAGAGATCCAAGAATCTCATCTGATGAGTGGAAAGCGGAGGTGGATGCCATCTTGGTGAGCCCACGTGGGAAATGGTAGCTGCTGGGACTGGCAGCTCTCAGAGACTAACTCTAGCAAAGAAGAAGCAGAATTGAGCAAGTGATTGCAGAAAACCATCACCAAAAGCAATCACATTCTTCTCTCCATGCTAGAATACCTCAAGACTGTCACACCCCAGACTGCCCAGCCAAATATCCCAGTGAACTCCTGCAGGGTGCAGCTGAACTCAAACTGAGAAATCACAGGACCTTCCTGCAAGGAACCCAGTGGCTACAAACCACCTCCTCAAGACCACTATGAATCTACAGACCACCCAGCCAAATACCCAGGGAACTCCTGTGGCTGTAGCTGAACTCATCCCTTCCTGTAGGGATCAGAGTGGTGCCCGTCAAGACTGTGAGTTTACAAAATGTCCCAGTGGGAGCCTGCATAGCTACAGGGATTTGGATGGCAATGAACAGACCCTGAGGGTCTGTAGGTTTGCAAATTATTCCTATGAAGGTGGGAGTGGAGATTACAGTCAGATATAGCAGAAACATGGATTAGCAAACAGTCCCTAGGGAAACTCAAGTGGGCAAAACCTAGGGTCAGCACTTTGCCATGCCCCTGCAGGGTCTCCAGCAATCACCACAGGACTGCCAGCAGTGGTATTTGTGGGGTGAAATAACTCAGCCAACCGTGCGGTAGGCTCAGAAAGCTAAAACCTCATGCCTGGCAGTGTTTGGGCGCAACAAGGACCAAGGCTAGAGGCCAACAAGGTCATACATCATCACAGCTGCCCAGAGCAGCAGCAGTGTCCCTGGGCTAAATAATAGAGCCACCCAAAGCCCAGGTTCAGAACAGTACAATCTCTCCCTGCCAGAGTTTGGGCACTGAAATCATGGAAGCCAGGGGCCAGCAGGGGTTCACGTGATGGCAAATACAGGCTGGGAACACAAGTCTCTCTGCCAGCAGTTTGTGCCTGGCAGTCACACATGCCACTGACTGGCAGGGCTCCATGTGATCGCAACCAGCAGATCAGTGGTGGTGTCCCTGGGCCATTAAAGCCCAGCCACCCAGGCCACGAGATCAGAACATAGTAATCTCTGGCCTTGCTGAGCTTAGGGCCAATGGCCACAGATGCCAGAGGTCAGTGCTCTGGAGGGTCTCATAGGTTCACAAACAGCAGAGAAGCAGTGCTGTCTGTGGGGCATTAAATCTCATCCAGCAGGCTGCAGGCTCTGAAAGGAATGTCATAGTCTCTGGCCCTGCTGACTTTGGGCCTAGAGAGCACAATGCCTGCAGCCAATCAAAGACTCCTATTTGCCTGCACTAAGAACTATATCTTGTTAAAGAGGTTCTGGGAACAAACTCAAAAATTTGATTGTATGAGGCAGATTCGTTGAGGAAAATATATACCCGCAGCATAGACCTTATTATAAAGGGACAACAAATAAAAATAGGACTCTCACATACAAAAAAAAGAGGATTCCAAGACAATAGAATTACAAACCTGAGAATTCTGAAAACTTGAGAATGAAGACCAACAAGAAAACAGTAAACTCCCACAACTCAACTACAAGGGAGTACACCAATACTGACCTGCAGAAAATGCCAGAAGGACAATTCAGAATTGGGATTTTTCAATATGATCAAAGGTCTCATAAATGAAATCAAAGAAAGTGTACAGGAAATGAAAGAACAAATGAATAGAGAAACTGAGGCCCTAAGTAAGAACCAAAAAGAGGCTTTGAACAAAATAAAGAAGAAAATTAATGAATTAAAGACCTCAACAGAAACCAACTCTGGCAGACTAGAGCACATGGAAGATAGAGTCTCACTCTTGGAAGACAGCTCATTCAAAACTGACCACATTGTCAACAATATAGAGAAGACAATACAACATGACTAGAATATCCAGAAAATATGGGATAATGAAACAGGAGTGTCTCCTCTTATAGGGTTCTTGTCCAGTGGATTTCGATGAATGAAGTCCAAAGACTAACGAAGGGTATAGAAATATGAAAATTTATTTTAAGTCAGGGAAAGATAGAAGAAAAAAACTGCTCCCCCCCACCACATGGGGGGGTTGTCTCTGAAAGACCACCCAAGCTCTTGAATGGTGGACTTTTAAACCTTACTGAGGTTTCCCATCTGCTCTTTTATTATTGGTCAGAAATGGGTTTTGGGGAACCAGTATCTTTTGCCCAATTTCAATATTTACATTGAATTGTTATCTTGTGGGCTGGTGGGCTCTGATCTCCTGGCGCCCATCAGTCTCTCGCCTCCCTGCTCACATCCCTCTACCTCACAGGAGGAATTACAGATTGCCTTTTTAATACCTCCTGTTCCCAAGGCCTCTGCCCTGCCTTAATAATATGAAATGACCTAACTTACAAATAATAGGCATTGAAGGTCTAGAAGCACAAACCAAGAGCATTAGAAACCCCTTCAAAGAAATAATATCAGAGAATTTCTCGAACATAGAAAAAAGTTGTATATCCAGGTACAGGAAACATTCAGAACACCAACAAGACAAGATCAACAAACTTCTCTGTGCCACATAAAAATCAAAATGACTAACAGAGGCCAAGGAAAGAATCTCAAATGCATTGGAAACAAAAGAATGGGTGACATCAGGGGGAAAACATTAAGAATCACTCCAGAATTCTCAACCCAAGTCATAAAAGCAAGGAGGGATTGTTATGTACTCCAAACCCTGAAAGAAAACCACTTCCAACCAACACTGCTATAACCAGGAAAGACATCATCCAAAATTGATGAAGAAATAAAAACTTCCCAAGACAAGTAGAAACTAAAAGAATCCATGACTATTAAGCCACCACTAGAGAAAATACTTAAAGAAATAAAACACAAAGGAAAGCCGGGTGTGGTGGCTCACGCTTGTAATCCCAGTACTTTGGTAGGCGGAGACCGGAGGATCCGGGTTCGCGGCCAGCCTCAGCTCTCTCTCTCTGTCTCTCTGTCTCTCTGTCTCTCTCTCTCTCTCTCTCTCTCTACTTAGTGAGGCCCTCTGCAACTTCGTGAGACCCAGTTTTAAAATAAAGTATAAAAAAATAGGGCTGGGGGTGTAGTGCGGAGGTAGAACGCCCCTGGGTTCAATCCCTGGTACCGCAAAAAAAAAAAAAACACAAAGGAAAAATAAATAAGTATCAGAATGTAAGGAGAGGTGAATTCCACCACATGGGCAACTAAGCAAAGAAGAAATAGCACTATATCAAACAGAAAATAAAACTCAAAATGACAGAAACAAAAATCATCTCTCGATTACAACACTGAATGTCAAAGGTCTAAACTCCCTAATTAAAAGGCATAGCAATGTGGATTAAAGAACATAATCCAACTATATATGCTGCTTGTAAGAAACTCACCTTACAGGCAAATATATCCATAGCCTAAAGTTGAATGGATGGAAAAAGATATACATGCAAATGGAGACCAAAAACAAGCAGGGGTAGCAACTCTCATATCCAACAAAGCAGACTTTAAGTTAAAACTTTTCAAAAGAGACAATGTGGATCACTTCTTACTACTAAAAGGAACAATCCAACAAGAAGTAATGATAGTAAACATTTATGCCTCAAATGTGGGTGCACCCACATTCGTACAACAAACTCTTCAGGACATTAGGTCTCAAGTAGACCCAAATACAGTAATATTGGGAGACTTCAACACACCATTCACACCACTAGATCAATCTTCCAGGCAAAAGATGAGTAGAGACTCTTCAGAGCTTAAGAACACTATACACCAAATGGACCTAATAGACATATACAGAATATTCCAACCAAGAACAGCTGAACACACACGTTCTTCTTAGCTTCTCATGGAACATTCTCCAAAATAGACCACATTCTGGGTCACAAAGCAAGTTCCAGCAAATTCAAAAAATGTAATATAATTTCTTGCATATTTTCAGATCATAATGCAATTAAAGTAGAATCAACAACAGGAAGACCAAATGAAATTACATAAATACATGGAGACTGAATGATACACTTTTGAATGAGGACTGGATCATAGAAGAAATAAGGGGATAAATTTTTAAAATCCTAGAATTAAACGAAAATAGAGACACAATATACCAAAATCTATGGGACACTCTGAAGGTGGTTTGAAGAGGAAAATTTATAGTTTTGAGTACCCATGAAGAAAAACAGAAAGTTACCAAATAACCTAATGACACATCTCAAGGATCTTGAAAAGCAGGAAGAGATTAATCCTAAAGCCAGTAGAAGGCAGGAGATTATTCAAATCAGAGCAGAAATCAATGAAATAGAGAACAACAACAAAAAAAATCAAAACAAAACAAAAGAAAAACAAAAGTTAAAACAAAAAGCTGGTTCTTTGAAAAGATTAACAAGATTTATAATCCCTTAGTCAACCTAAGCCAAAGAAATAATCAATCCAAATTATTAAAATCAGAAATGAAAAATAAGACATCACCACAGACAGTGGGGAAATTCAGAGGATCATCAGAAACTATTTGGAAAATTTATACTTCAAAAACTAGAAAATGCAGAAGAAATCGACTGATTTCTAGACACATACAACCTACCTAAATTGAACCAAGAGGACATAGAAAACCTAAACTGACCAATAGCAAGCAAAGAGATGAAATAACAATAAAAAGCTTTCCATCAAGAAAAGCCCAGATCCAGATGAATTCTACAAAACATTTACTGAAGAACTAAACCCAATACTTCACAAGTTATTCCATGAAATTGAAAGAGATGAAATCCTTCCAAACTCCATGAGGCCAGTATCACCTTAATACCAAAACCGAATAAAGATCCCACAAGAAAAGAAAATTACTGGCCATTATCCTTGATGAACATAGATACAAAAATTCTAAACAAAATACGAATCATACACATTCAAAACCGTATCAAGAAAAGTGTATGCCATGGCCAAGTTAGTTTCATTCCAAGAATTCAAGGTTGGTTCAACATATGCAAATCAGTACATTTCATTCACCACATAAATAGAATTAAGGACAAAAATCACATGATCAGCTCAATAGATAGTAAAAAGCATTTGACAAAATCCAACACCCATTCATGTTAAAAACACTGAAGAAAATTGGAATAGAAGGAACTTACCTCAACATCATTAAGGCAATATACAATAAACCCAAATCCTACATCATATTGAATGGGGAAAACTGCAGGAATTCCCTTTAAAATCAGGAACAAGACAAGGATGCCCACTATCACCACTCCTTTACAATATAGTACTTGAGATTCTTGCCAGAGCGATAAGGCAAGAGAAGAATATCAAAGGAATTCAAATAGGAAAAGAACTGAAATTATCTCTATTTGCAGATGACATGATCCTATATCTAGAAGATCCCCCAAATCAACCAAAAGACCTATAGAGCTGATCAACAAATTCAGCAAAGTAGTAGGGTATAAAATCCACCTAAAAAATCAGTAGCTTTTCTTTACGACAACCATGAATCCACTGAAAAAGAAATCTAGGAAACAATTCCATTCACAATAACCTCAAAAACAAATACCTAGGGATAAATCTAAGTAAAGAGGTAAAAGACCTCTACAATAAAACACTAAAGAAAGAAATTGAAGAAGATGCCGGGCGTGGTGGCGCACGCTTGTAATCCCAGTACTTTGGGAGGCGGAGACCGGAGGATCTGGGTTTGTGGCCAGCCTCAGCTTTCTCACTCTCTCTCTCTCTCTCTCTCTCTCTCTCTTTCTCTCCTTAGTGAGGCCCTCCGCAACTTCGTGAGACCCGGTTTCAAAATAAAGTATAAAAAATAGGGCCGGGGGCGTAGCGTGGCGCCCCTACATTCAATCCCCAGTACCGAAAAAAAAAAAAAGAAATTGAAGAAGATCTTAGAAGATGGAAAGATCTCCCATGCTCTTAGATAGGCAGAATAAATATTATCAAAATGGCCATTCTACCAAAAGTGATCTACAGAGTCAATGCAATACCTATCAAAATACTAATGTCATTCTTCACAGACCTAGCAAAATCAGTCATAAATTTCATATGGAGAAACAAAAGTCCCAGAATAGCCAAAGCAATTCTCAGCAATAAGAACCATACTGGAGGCATCACGATTCCTGATTTCAAATTATGTTACAGATCTATAGTAATAAAAATAGCATGGTATTGGCACAAAAAACAGGCACATAGACCAATGGAGCAGAAGATACAGAAACAAATCCACACACTTATAGCCAATTGATTTTTGACAATGGTGCTGAACACATACAATGAAGAAAAGATAGCCTTTTCAACAAATGGTGTTGGGAAAACTGGTTATCCAGTTGTAGAATAATTAAATTAAATTCCTACCTCTCACCCTGCACAAGAGTCAACTTCAGATGGACCAAAGACCTGGAAGTTAGACCAGAGACTGTGAAGCTACTAAAGGAGGACATAGGTCCAACACTCCAACATATAGGCACAGGTAGAAACTTCCTCAACAAGACCCCCAACACTCAGGAAATTCAAACAAGAATTAATAAATGGTATGGCATTAAACTAAAAAGTTTCTGCTCATCAAAGGAAACCATCAAGAGCCTAAAGAGAGACTACAGAATGGGAAAAGTTCTTTGCCAGCTATTCCTCTGATACAGGATTAATATCGAGAATATACAAAGTACTTAAAAAGCTTAACACTAAAAATACCAATAACCCAATCAAGAAATGGGCAATTGAACTAAATAGACACTTCACGAAGGAAGAAATACAAATGGCCAATACATACATGAAAAAATATTCAACATCATGAATAATCAGGGAAATGCAAATCAAAACTACACTAAGATTCCATTTAACCCCAATTAGAATGACAATTATCAAGAAGTCAAACAATAATAAATGCTAGTGAGGATGTGAGGAAACAGGAACTCTTCTATACTATTGGTGGGATTGCAAATTAGTGCAGCCACTAGAGATCAGTGTGGAGGTTCCTCAGATAATTGGAAATGGATCCACCATATGATCCAGCTATACCACTCCTGAGTATCTTTCCCAAGGGACTGAAATCAGATTATTATAGTAATACATGCATATCCACGTTTATAGTAACATAATTCACAATAGCCAAATTATGGAACCAACCTAGGCATCCATCAACAGATGAATGGATTACAAAATTATGGGATATACGCACAATGGAATTCTACTCATCAATAAAGAACAATAAAACTATGTCATTTGCAAAAAATGGGTGGACCTGGAGAACATTATGTTAAGTGAGATTAGCCAGTCACAGAAAGTGAAGGGTCATATATTTTCTCTCATGTGGAGAAGCTATGGAGTAATCAGGATACCAGAGAGACTTCAGATAATGAAGAAGAAACTCCAGTGAGCCAGGGAGGTGGTCTAGAGGAAGTGAAGGGGCAAGAGAGAGGGTCAATGAAGGAATCACTTCCACTGACATTATGTAGATATGGGGAAGAGGGGAAGTGGGGGGGGAGCTGGGAGAAAGCCCACCAAGTGCTGTGTGCATGCATGTCACTATCACTAGGAACTACATTATGATGTGAGTCTACAATGCACCAATAAAAGTATAAAAATGATGGTACTTTTATTAACATTTTAGAAATCAGATGCATTTTGACTCATAATAATTACCTGAAATTACTTGAGGATGTTTCTTTGCACAATAGCATTTTCTTATGTCTGTAATAGACACATTGCCAGTTTTGTTGAAATCCAGTTTCATGAAGGCCTAAATAGAGAGATGATATTTTTTTCTGTGAAATCATTATACATGAGAACCTAATTTTTTTCTTTTTTTTTTTGTGGTACTGGGGATTGAACCCAGTGGCATTCTACCTCCGAGCTACACCCCAGCCCTATTTTTTATTCTTTATTTTGAAACAGGGTCTCACTAAATTGTGGAGGGCCTCACTAAGTAGCTGAGGCTGGCCACGAACCCGGATACTCTGGTCTCAGCCTCCCAAGTACTGAATGTTGTTATTCTATTTCTTGAAATTTAACATTACCTCTATGAAATGATAGTTATTTTATTGTTCCTCTAATCAATGTGACTCTGAATTATCATAAACTATTATAAAATATTTTATTGGGAAGATGATTAGGTACACAGAAATACATAAGCTACCCATCCAACATTCCAGAATTAAGCTTGTTTATTCACACTCTTGAGTTCACAGAAATCTAGTACCTATTGCAAACAAAATTGTGCTTCCCCCAAAATCTCATATTTTGAAGCCTAAAACCTAGTAACTCGGAATGTGACTGTATTTTGAGACAGAACCTTTAATGACCTAATGAATTAAAATGGAATCATTAGGGTGGGCCCTAATCCACTATGACTAGAGTGCTTACAGAAGGAGAGTAGGGCACAAACAACACAGAGAGAGAGACAACCATGTGAAGACACAGTGAAAACACAGCCATCTGCAAGCCAAAGCCTCAGGAGAAACTGGACCTGCTCGCACCTTCCTCCTGGACTTCTAGCCTCCAAAGTGTGAGAAAATAACGTTCTGTTGTTTCATTAATACAGTCTGTGGTCTTTTGTTCCGGCAGCAATCCAAGCAAGCTCTGTTTTTATCCTTTAATTCACGTACCAAGACATATGAACAAAATAAACATCCAGTTTCTACTACTGATGCTCAAACCTATTACCAGGACATGTCAAATACCAATAAGTGCAAACTTACAGATATTATGTGGTAGGTTTGTTTTATTTAAGGTATTCATTGTGCCTGTTGTTTGCTAAAGGTAGAGACTTTAATTTTTCTACTTGAGATTTATACCTGGTATAATTGTTTAGACCCATCTATACAGAAGAGCTTTGTTTCGATATTAGATACATATATACTTAGTGTAAATTATGCATATATGCACAAAGAAAAAACTGCATTGCTCAAAGTTATACTGCAAAAATGACTGCCAAAAGCCAAGTAATATGCAGTCTCCTATAAAAATCAGGGCTTCTGCTTTAATTTCAATTTAGTAACATCATTCTAATCTTCATTTTAACATTTAGCATGCATATTATCAAGACCAGAGAAACATTTTAATTATTATCTTAAGATAACATGTGTTAAACACTGACACTGGGACAGTCACAAATCTAAGCATTTTACATGTATTATCTCATTCAATCCTTGTATTCACTCCACGGGATAAGAAACTGAGGATCAGGGATATTTCTTAATATAATCATAATGTTGGTAATTTATAGAAGGAGAATTTTTTTTTTCAGTACTGGGGATTGAACCCAGGGGCATTCTACCTCTGGGTTACAGACCCAGCCCTGTTTTTTATTCTTTATTTTGAAACAGGGTCTCACTAAGTTGCGGAGGGCCTCACTAAGTAGCTGAGGCTGGCCACGAACCTGGATCCTCCAGTCTCAGCCTCCCAAGTACTGGGATTACAAGCGTGCACCACCAAGCCCGACTTAGAAGGAGCAATTTAAAGAACTAGGAATTTATAGCCAGGCATGGTGGTGCACACCTGTAGTCCCAGTACTTGGGAGGCTGAGACAGGAGGATCACAGGTTTGAGGATAGCATCAGCCAGTAGTAAGACTCTCATCAATCTAGCAACACACTGTTTCAAAATAAAAATAAAATAGGGGTGGGGATGTAGCTCGAAGGTAGAATGCTTCTGAGTACCAAAAAATAAAAGAACTAGTAATTTATGAATAAAATTTAATTTTAGATCTTATTTTCTTTTTATCATATTTTCCTAAAACTTATATATGTTATTTTACTTTATCCTAGGCAGATTTGTATGCATATGTTTGTTTTGTGTTTTACTGAGCCCAACATGCATTACAGGAAAAATAACACATACACATTTTAAATGGTAATTTATTAAAGTTTTTAAATAATGAACCTAACAATCTATTAAAAGCACTAATTTAAAAGATTACTTAAGCCAGATATGGTGGCACATGTCTGTAATCCCAGTACCTGGAAGTCCGAGACAGGAGGATCGCTGGTTCGAGGCCAGCCTCAGCAACTTAGTGAGACCTCCAGCAACTCAGCAAGACCTTGAAACAAAAAGGGCTGGGGGTGTAGCTCAGAGGTAGAATGCCCATGGGTTCAATCCCCAGTACCAAATAATAAATAAATAAATAAATATTTAATAGTTACCTTTCTAACAAATGATTTCCTATATTCATTCATTTCACCAATAACGGCATGTTTGAATTCTCCATAATCAACTTGGCCATTGCCATCGCCATCGCTATTCAGAATTAGCCATAAAGATTCGAAATCCTAGAAATAGTCACATGGATCTCTGTTACATCTTTAAGTTATATAAGGTCACAACGAAATCATCACAGTGATATTTTGTTACACTTTTGGAGCAAATTTGGAGCCAACACTTCTGTAAGACTAAGAGACATTTAGGAGTGTCAATAACTCACAAGTTTATCTTGTTTTAAGTCATTCTACTTTTGATTGACAAATAATTGTATATATTTGTGGAGTGTAATATGATCTCTGAGTACTTGTACACACTGTGGAATGACCAAATAAAGTTAATTAACATATCCATCACCTGAAATATTTATCATTCTTCATGGTGAGAATATTAAAAATCCTCTTTTTCAGCCATTGAAATATACATTATTATTACCTATCGCCACCATATTGTGCGACAGATGACTGGAACTTGTCCCTCCTGTCTAACTGCAACTGTGTACCCTTTGACGGACATCTTCCCTTCCTCTCTATATTACCCCTTCATCCCCACAACCCAGTCATGCTCTGGTAACAAACTATCCTTTTACATTTTCAATTCCTTTCTAGAAAATAAAATGTGGTGACCATGTATTTGGTGTTGAACGTTTCATTATTTTTAGTGTATTACATCTATGACAATTCAAAAATCACTTCGGGTTCTGAAATGCCTCCGATAGCATGTGACCACAGACTGTATTTCTGCTAGTCTTCATGCTTGAAAGGATGAGAGATTTGAATGACTCTAACATTATTCCATAATTGACAATGAAAGGCGTAATTTTGAGAAAACCCCTTATGTCAGTGTGTTCACTTTGCCATTACATTTGCTTCTCTGGCAAATGCACTATTTAATAGAATGTTCTATTCACAGCATTCTTGACAACTCAGCAATTACAGCATGTGTTCTCTTAAGTTCAGATAAATATATTTTCAATGCTTCAATCAAGTTGTTAGCTTTAAATGAGAATATAAATAAAACACCTAGCAAGGTAGCTGGCAAATAAGTACATAAAAACCATTCTCTCCCACTTTGGCCTGATTTTTTTCAAATAAAACATTAATTAGAAAAAGTAAATATCAAGATACCCTGCCTCTCCTCAATTCTCAATAACCCATACATTTTTAGTTTTTGTTTTGTGATACTGGAGATTGAACCCAGGGGCATTCCACCTCTGAGCTACACCCCAGACCCATTTTTTTTAATTTTTATTTGGAAACAAGTTCTTGCTAGGTCAATGAGAGACTCACTATTTGCTGAGGCTGTCCTCAAACCTGCAATCCTCCTATCTCAGCCTCCCAAGTACTGGGATTACAGGTGTGCACCACCATTGCCAGCACATTTTTTAAATCTATCATAAAGCCCTGTACATTACAGAGATTTTAAGTGTGCAGTTAAATTGAAATTAGCTTCTCCTTTAAAAATATGAGTAATATGGACAGAAGATAGATTTTCTCATCCAACTTATAGAATGCTAGAATTAAAAGATATGTCTTAAAGCTTAAAAGAAGCTATTTTCATGAAGTAGGTAATTTAACTTAAATGACAACAAATTTATATAACTCTGGATATGGTACAAAGTGGAAAATAACTCGGTTAAGAAACACTGAGGTAAATTTATTGACAGTATTTCTATATAAATTGGCTCTTTAGGGTACATATCAATTTTTTGAAAAAAATTCAACTCAGGGAGAATGGCATTGTCTTTGCACAACTATTTTCTAGTTCTACAATTAGACCCAGGTTGGTGATTCTTCTGTCTTCTTCTCTGGTCCCTTGCATATGGTTATCATTGCATAAGCAGGGTGCACTGATATGACAGGAAACAAAACAGGAATATTGTTTAAAATATGTGAGATGGGGGAAGCTTACTAATATTTTCATGTTATCCCTATGTTAGAAATCTTATATAATTAAGCTGAGTGTGGCAGTGCACAACCTTAATGTAGTACATGGGAGGCTGACAGGAGGATCACAGGTTCAAGGCCAGTCTTAGCACTTATTGAGACCCTCAGCATCTTGCAGAGATTCTATGTCAAAACAAAAAATAAAATTGGGCTGGGGGTCTAGTTCAGAGGTAGAAATGTGCAATATAAAAGAAAGAGTCATATAATTATTGTAGTTTTGAGGCATGGCAGAGAGAGGCAGGGCAGAGGACTTGGGAACAGGAAGAATTAAAGCAGCCGTCTGCATCCCCCTTCTGTGAGGCTGGGGGAGGTAGGCAGGAAGGTGACACTCTGAGGGGCACCAGGAATGCAGGCCCTGACCAGTCTACAGATAATCATTCAAATTAAGGATTGAAATTGTACAAAAGTCATTGGTCCCCCAAACCCAATACTGACCAATCATAAAAGAACAGATAGAAAACCTCAGGAAGGTTTAAAAGCCCACTCCCCAAGGGATTAAAGGTCACTCTCTTTCCAAGAACCCCCCTTTTTGGGGGAGCTGCTTTGTCCTCTATCTTTCCCTAACTTAAAATAAACTTTTAAATTTCTATACCCTTCCTGGTCCTTGGACTTCATTCATCGAGATCTATTGGACAAGAACCCCTGTTTCAACACCCCCGTTTCAGTTGTACTCATAAATCCAATCATAAACATTTAGCAGACAATCAAGATGGGAAGTACCACAGCAAAGCAGGAAAGTTACTAGATGAGGCCAAAGCGCCTGGGTTCTAGCTCTCCATAAGTTATTGATTACTGGTGTAATCGTCAAACAAGACTTTCCAATTGCTTATTGCTTTTTTTCTTTTTTTATCTGTGACAGAAAGAGGTGAGGGCAAAGGATCCTGGTGTGTATCACTAGATGGACCACAACATTAAAAATCATAAAAACCCAGTGATAAACAACATCATATTGGCAGAGGATTTTATAGTTGATAAGGCATATTCCTATAATTTTCTCATTTGAGCTTCCAAGCAACTCTGACAATAGCAGTTACCTCAGAGCTGCTGAAGCAGAGTCTGCTATTCTGAAAAGTTAAAAGACTTGTCCAAGATCACACGGTTAAGGCAGTCAGGCTGTAACTTGAACTTGAATCTCACAAACACAATTTCCAGTGTTCCTTCCACAAAATACACTATCCCTGCAACAAGACCACTTGAAGCAGAAGAGAAGGATAACAAAGAATGCTTTCTCTGAAATCCACGACACGGATCAAACCCATGTCCATTTAGAATACAACCCAAACTTCTTAATATGGAATGCAAGACTTTAATGTACTAGACTTATTTCTCATCACTCTTCTCTTTTTCCTTCTTTCCACACATCTGTCTATTCAAACGAATGCACTATTTATGCAGCACTTGCTGTGTGCTGGGTCCTATTGAGGTGCTGGAAAAGAGCAGGAAACAGAAGCCCCCTGGTCCCTCCCCTGAGGGGGCTGTGTTTTACTTGCAGGCAGAGCCAGAGGGTATTTACACCGTGGCACGAAGAAAATAAAATGGGAAATTAACATAGTGAGGCCCTGAGGTCAGATGCTGGTGCTCTTTTAGACCGAGGTGTCACAGCAGTGCTTTCGTGGAGAAAGCTGTGGCCTACATGGTAAGAAGATCTATCTAGCATGGAAAGATCCGGTGGGAGATTACTCACAGTGGAGGGACCTGTATGTGTGAGGATGAACCATGTGCTATTTGGCCGCACTCCCTTTTCCCTCCATGACTTCACATGTGCTTCTCCTCTTCATGAAATACCCATTGTCTGATCCACCCTACTCCTCCACCCTTGTCTGGTTAATTCCTCCTCATCCTTCAAAACAGCCTGGATGTATCACCCTCCTCTAGAAATCCTTCCACAATCGTTCCTCTCCTTCTCCACAACCTGGCTTGGAATCAGATACCATCTCATGTGTTCCAAAAACATTCTCTGTTTAACATATATATAATTGCTCATTTTCCTCAAGATCATATTTGGGATAGTATGTCTTCTCAGAACTTAGCACAATGCCCGGCTATGAAGTTCTCAATAAATATATCATGAAGGAATGAATGTTGAAGTTTCAAAGTCAACAGGACTTGTTGCCTGTTGGCTTAATACTGATAACAATACATAAAAAGGACCCAAATGAGTTACTAAGATTTCAGTAGAATGTTGAATAATGCCACCTAAGAATAATATGTTATTCACTGCAGAAAATTGTCTGTGGCACATACCTTTTCAGACACTTCTAGGTGAAATACTTTTAAAGCTTGCTGAAAATCTGCCTTATCTAAAAGTCCATTTCCGTCCTTGTCCAATTGTTGAAAGTATTTTCCTAATCCTGTCAAAATACGCACACCTCTTTTATGTAGTTTTCCTTTCAGTGCATCTGTTTAACAAAAAGAGACATGGAAACTAATTGTTCCTATGCACAAAGATATCAAACTGCAGTTGTTTCTTTTGTAAGAAAGTAAACGTTGATGCAATAGAAATAAGAGATGTGAATATTGAACAAAATCATGTCTATGGCTGACAAAAGACTTTGGAAAATCAAATCTTTTTAATAAAGAAGATTTTATATATACAATCACATGAAAATATACCAGAACTACAGCACCACTGTGTGGCGAAAGTGTTATATTTTAAATATAGTGAGGCCCTCCGCAACTTAGTGAGACCCTGTTTCAAAATAAAGAATAAAAAATAGAGCTGAGGGTGTAGCTCGGAGGTAGAATGCCCCTGGGTTCATCCCCAGTACTGCAAAATAATAATAATAATAATGTTTCTTTTTATTAGCAAGAAAATAACCTAACTGCTACAAATAAAATCTTAGTTCGTATTGTGTAGAATTTTTTATCTAACCACCCCCACATCTTAATTTTTTCCTCCTTTTTTTTTTGGTGTTGGGGATTGAACCCAGGGGTATTCTACCTCCAAGCTACACCCCCAGCCATTTTCATTTTTATTTTGAAACAGGATCTCATTAGGTTGCTGAGAGTCTTTGCTACATTGGTGAGGCTGGTTTTGAACCTGCGATCCTCCTGTCTCAGCCTTCCAAGTGCTGGGATTTCAGGTATGCACCTCTATGCCCGGCTTCCTCTTTCTTTACTGCTACTGAATTATAAACATTATGCCAAACAAGTCACTCACAACTTAGTTCAAAATTTTGTAAATAGCTTGAAATAATCAAATTGCAACAATGCTGTTAAATAGCATCAAGGTTTTGAAGTGCTGCTTTATACTTACATATTTAAACTAACCCTTCCTTCTAGAAATTCGTAAGAGAATATAGTCTCAGGTTTCTAGATTCTCATTTCACTTAATGCAGTTTGTACCATATTTACTCAAGAAAATATTGGTAACTTTACTAAAGCAGTTATTAGATTTAATACATTAGAGAAAAGAACAAAGGTCACTAGATTCAATAGTAAAGAAAAACTGTATTGGCTCTAATAGAATAGAAAAAACTACTAAGGATAGCATCAAGAATATTTGTGTTCCAATGGCAATCTCAGACAGCCACCAAATCTGTTTCTAGCCTTATTACTGTGAATCCCTTATCTTTAAATGATATCTCTGGATTCATCAAAATTCATAAAGTATTTGTTGATTTCTGTGATTACTTATTTAATACCTTTTCACCTTCTAGACTATGAGGTCCAACAAAGAAATTGTCTATTACAGCCTAGTATATTGCAGTGGGTAAAATAATGGATTCTTAAAAACAAAATCTGTAAAATTTTTTAGTTTGCAAAGCCTCTACATACCCCATTTATTACCTATAACAGCCCTGGAATGATAATAAGAGAGGTATCATTATCCTCATTTTTGAGATGAAGAAAGAAGTGCAAGGGATTTATACAAGGTCGTGTGTTAACTGAACAGCAGAATTCAAACATGAACTGAGCCGTTCTGGTCTAGCACTTTTCCTTTTATTCTAGACCACCACAAACCTTTAAGACATCATCTAATGTGAAGGCAAGTATTGTAATAATCAATTTTCAATTTTATTTAGCTTTTAAATAAAACCATATTATCTAGTACTTTCTAAAATTCTTAAGTTCTTAACTCACATATTATTTATTGAGGACCATTAACATAGAAGAAATCCTCAAAATATTCTGATAAATATATATATATATATATATATTAACTTTTTAAAATAAATAGGAAATATAAGCCAAAGTGCTATAAAACTGAGAAGTACCCCCAAAATATTGCTTTAACTGATTACAACAAAAATGTGTGAACATTGAAACTAGTACTTGAGGGTGAAAATGCATACCTTGAATGGCCTTGAAGACCAGCCTATCATTGGCTTCCTGATTGATTATATCTTCCTCATGGTCCACAGAAGAAGTTCTGCAATTGACACATTCACAGTGAGAGATATATACTCTATTTTGTGATCTCAAGTACAGAAATCAAGCTCTTCCCTGCTCCAGACTCAAAGAAACCTTCAGACAGAGTTGGAAGAGTGCTAGAGTTCAATCAGGTCCCAACTTTGCCTCCTGCTCTGATTTTCAGGAGAATTAAATGAAGACCTCAAATCCTTAAAACTTTCCAAGAACTACCTATGAACATGTTCACTTTTATAGCTGGTTCAATGTTCTTTAAGTACTTAATTAAAACCATTATATTCAAAAGAAGCTTTACCTTGCAAAGTATAAAATATAAAAATGTTACTTTAAAGAGGGCCCCCACGAATGAATTCATTTATACAGATATATACACAGTTATGTAGGTGTGTGTGTATATATATATGTATCTATATGCACAGATATGTATGTGTGTGTATATATACATATACATTTATATCCTGTAATTTAAAAACCTCAAAATCACTTAAATCCTTTTTTATTCATAGTATTATTTTTTAATTTTATATATGTGATTGATCAATGAATACTACAAGCATAAAGGACCCGAGATTGTTTTATGCTAAAACAAAGCACTAGACCAACAACGTGGGAAAAATTATTATGATATTATACAGATAGCCCATATTTTAATACATACTATTTTGGAAGCATTTGGTAAAATGAAAATGTTATAGTAAAGGCAAATTGATAAGGTATCTTTAACACAAAATGGGACATTTGAAATTTTTCAATTGATTATAGCTGCTCCCACACATGGAGTATATATGAGCGTAAGATAGCACATAAAGTAGATCTACATCACTATGCTTTTAAAAAAATTAACTAAAGTCTAAATATTTTGCATTTAGATAGAATCTCATTTTAAGATAATAAAAATGGTGTTTTCATTTACTTTCAAATTGTTAAGTGCCTATTTGACTTACTTCAGAGAATCCAATGCTATTTGATCAATATCTGTGATTCGAAGTCTAAGTAATGTATTTTCTTTTATGCTTTCTGGAAGGCTTGGATGATCAGAGCTCAAAAATGTCAAGGTTGCACCCTGAAGAAATAAACAGAAGTATTATTTAATGCTGGAAAATATATAAGAAGTAAAATACAGATAAGGCTAATTTAAAATATTTGATTTTGATTTTATATGACATGTTATATTTAATAATAGTTTGAAAAGTATATTTTGGAGAATATTTAGAAACTATAAAGGCTTCAGCTAACACTATAGAAGATAAAGAAATTAATCTCCCAATCCATTAGAACAATCTTCTATTTATTCATATGAACAAAAAGTCAGCAATTTAAGAAACGAAGAGTTTTTAGTAAGAAATACATGGGGAGGGGGGGGGATTAGTTTCAGAGAAATGATGATATCCCTAAATACGGAAATAGAGCTATTGGTCCATAGATGGACATACCATAAATTGATGTATCACTCTTTCACCTGGTCTTTTGATGAAAAGATCACATAAAGATAAAACTTAATCTGTACCCAATTAGAACATCAAAGTTCAGTGACAACATTCTAAAACCAAACCCAGAAAATTATTATCTTAATTTCTGCTCATATGTACATGTGGCCAGTGCATGGACAAATACAAATTAAAAACAAGAGACTTAATTCTTCCTGCTGAATGTAAGGGAAGAGATTTCCCTTCTTTCCTTTTTCTTAGAACAGTTCCTTCAAAAAATTTTTAATTATAAATATTGTCTCCTCTCTTTGAAATGTATATGAGTTCTTTTGAAAATTAGATAGGCCTATTGTCAGCTTTCTGAACTAGGAAAATCTTTCTCCAGGATCTGGGAGTCTCTCTTTGAAATGTGAACATCAAGGGCATAGTGCTCCTATCTCCCAGTTTCGGTGAGAGGGTCGGAGCCTAACTTCCTTGGGCACCTTGCTCCAAGAGCAAAATCACTTCCTGTCATAAAGATGAAAAATCTGTTTTCCTCTGGATGAAATCAATTAGCTAACACAGACAGTCGCCCCAATTACCAGGTGAATCTAGGATGAAAGAGGAGTGAGAAATGTAGCTATTGAGTTCTTGTACTTGTATGCAATGAAAGGGTGAGATTTCTATCTTTGCAATCTCTTAGCAAATTCCCTGTGATGTGCATTACATTCTGGTTTAATACTTATCCAATAATAAAACTATTTTATTTACTACACTTGTGGGAATTTTTCTGTGTTGCCAGATTTTCTTTGAGATTTGTTTCCCAAACACCAATCAGGGGAGAAATCCTTAAAATACTTTTCAACTAAGAAAGTAGGTAGCGGTGAAATGGAGCTATCCAGCTAAGGTTGCAGAGGGGTTCCAGATCTGCCAAGCTAATGACATGGGTAAAGTTAGGGGCAAGTGGAGCTCCTTTGCTTCTAGCTTCTGCCTTTCCAAAGTAGCTTCCTCTCTCCCTTGTGTACTGCCCAAATGTTTTCATTTTCTATGCAAAAAAATATAGATAGATGATAGATGATATAGATAGGTAGATAGATTAGAAAAAAGTTGAGAAGTACTTCACTGAAAATCTACTGTTATTATTCACACCAGGAGTTTTCTACTGTTTTGCTTTAAAGACTTCATATATCAAGCATAGGAAAAGTCAACATCCAAAGTTGAGATTATTTATAAGTAAATTAAAGCAGAACCATTAAAATACGGCAAATAGTATTTTGTAATTTCCCCCAAAGGTTTGAGGCCTCCTGACTTACAATGTTGTGCCAAACAGAAATACAAATACTATATATATAGTATAGTAATATATATAGTATATAATATATATAGTATTTGTATATATATAGTATTTAAGTATTTGTATTATATAGTATACAATATATATAGTATTTGTATTCTGTATTTCTATATATATTAGTATAATTTATCAATATATAGTGTAAATTTTATATCAATATATAGTGTAAATTTTGTATATATATATAGTATTTTAGTATCTGTATTATATAGTATATAATATATATAGTATTTCTATTTCTGTATTTCTATATATATATTAGTATAATTTATCAATATATAGTGTAAATTTTATATGCTGGGCATGGTAGCACACACCTGTAATCCCAGCATTTAGGAGGCTGAGACAGGAGGATCACAGGTTTTAGATTAGCCTCAGAGGTAGAACATCACTGGGTTCAATCTCCAGTATAAATATACATATATATATATATATATGTATATATATGTATATATATACACACATATACTAAGAAAGTATATATACTTTATTATAAGCATAATATCAATACTACTGAACAAGTGAAAAATAATCAAATATAATTTAAAAATATATGAAGCTACTTCCCACCCCAATAATAGGTAGCTTTCTATCTACAATTAAGTATCACATAATTTACAAAGGAAGTAGAAAGATAGATTACCAAGTTTCTTTTATGATAAGAGATTACTTTAAGGCCATTTTCACATATTCATGGAAATGAGCACAATAACTTATCAAAATGAGAATCTGGATTGTGAAAAAATAATCAGAGTAAACATTTCACAGGTTTCCTGGTTACTTATTCCAGAGAGTAAAATTATATTTCTATTTCTCAAAACACAATGGTTTACCTAGTCTCTTAGAGCCATAAAACTAAAGTTCTACAGATATGGATATTATTTTAAGAAAGATAATCGCCGGGCGTGGTGGCGCACGCTTGTAATCCCAGTACTTTGGGAGGCAGAGACCGGAGGATCCAGGTTCGTGACCAGCCTCAGCTCTCTCTCTCTCTCTTTCCCTGTCTCTCTCTCTACTTAGTGAGGCCCTCCGCAACTTCGTGAGACCCGGTTTCAAAATAAAGTATAAAAAATAGGGCCGGGGGCGTAGCGCGGAGGTAGAACGACCTGGGTGCAATCCCCGGTACCGCAAAAAAAAAAAAAAAAAAGAAAGATAATCATTGACAACAAAGTGTGCCATCTTTCATTTTCCAAAAAAATAGAATTTGTTTTTCAAAGGCAAGATGGAAAGTAAAATAATCATAATAATAATTCTCATTTTCAGGTAAAGATTTAAATATGTTTGATTATAAAACTTTGCAAAATTTACCTATACTGCAAATATAAAGCTTTGAGTCTTCCTCAGTAGGCAAATATTTCACATCATTGCCATCTGGTAGTGATGCTGCATTTTACTTAATATGCTGCATTTCTAAACCTGCCAACATGCTGGAAATAAGTTTACATCCAGCATGGCCCTGTTGCATTCACAGACTCTTTCAGGCCATCTCCATTGGCTAAGAATCTGGATATAGATGATGCTTTCCTTGCCTTGGTGCTTTTAATTAAAAAAAGATATTAAAGGTATTTCTTCAGGCTTTGGGGGCATAGTTCAGTGGTAGAACACTTGCCTAGCAAGTATGATCCCCAGTAGTGCTATAAATGTATACACACACACACACACACACACACACACACACACTATATATGTATACATATATATATATATTTCTCAGAAATAAGGAATATAATATATATTCCACAGGAATAAAATTCTGAGCACTTATCAAATTAAATTTAAAATTTTTAATTTAAATTTCAATCCATTAATTTAAAAATATTTATTCAAGCTGGGTGTGGTGGCACACGCTTGTAATCCCAGTACTTGAGAGGCTGAGACCGGAGGATCCAGGTTCGCGGCCAGCCTCAGCTACTTAGTGAGGCCCTCCGCAACTGAGCGAGACTCTGTTTCAAAATAAAGAATAAAAAATAGGGCTGGGGGTTTTGCTCGGAGGTAGAATGCCCCTGGGTTCAATCCCTAGTACCGCAATAAATAAATAAATAAATAATAAAAATATTTATAAAGTGCCTCTTAAATATGTGTCACTCTTCAGGACACCAGAAATACTGTAGTGTCCCAGATACGTAAGTAATTTTCTTCAAGGTTTAGTCTCATGACAGAGAAAGCTAATAGATAAGCATATACATACATACTATAACATCAAGTTAGAAAGTATGAAGAAAAATTAAGCCCAATTCATATAGAAATGAAAAGATGGGGTGTCATTTTATATAGTAAGGTCAGGTTTGAACAACTTTTATCCTTTTCCGGGGTCTTCATGGAAGAGCAATACCTAAAAGTTAGAAAGACTTTAGAGAAATGAGTGATTTTCTGGTTATCAGGAAGCAAACAAAAATTGAAGGACAGACTGCCAGGGATAAAAAAGAGAATGCATAAAGGAAAATCCAAAGAACCTGCAATTCAGACGTGGGACATAGAGACCTATGAGTGATAAAGTAAAATATTCTCTTGATTTGGGTCATAATAATCCAGGCAGAATATCTAATAGTACAGGGCAGTTTAGGTTGGTTTTTTCGTTGAGAGAAGGTAAGGCTGAGGATGAGAAGTTCCACAGAGTCTCCTGTAAATAAGACTTATGTTGAGCAATTGAAGATACTATGTGAGGTGTGCAGCACAATTAAATATGAGTATACACGTATATACTTACATGCATGCATAACGGTCTACCCAGTAGTCTGTGTCACTGTGTTTGATACTGTATTTGCAGGAGTATAAATGAATACTTATGTGATGAGTGACTACATATGTGGATGCATTTCTACGGAGATTTGTCTATGGATACATGTGAGTTTTCTTGTATGAGTATTATGCTAATAGCTGGCGCCAGAATTTCTTTTAAGAACTGTTTAAGAAAAGATTTATTGGGACATATAGAAATGAAAAGACAGGTTTCACAGAAATATCTGGAAGGTAGAAGGGAATCCCCACCACCACCACCAATAAAGCAGGAAGAAGAGAGCTGAGTATTTCTGCGTGTGTGTGTGTGTGTGTGTGTGTGTGTGTGTGTGTATGTGTATGTGTTACTGGGAATTGAAGCTTGGGGCATTCTACCTCAGAGCTACACCCCCAGCACCTTGTTTTGTTTTTAAACAGAGTCTAGCTAGGTGCTAATAATCTCATTAGTTGCTGCAGCTGGTCTCAAATCTACGATCCTCCTGTCTCAGCCTCCCAAGTACTGGAATTACAGGCATATGCCACCATGCCTGGCAGGGCTGAATATTTCTGTATGAAGAAATAGAATATTGGGGAAGGGGCAAGAGGTAGAAAAGTCTGAAAATGGAAAGGAGGGCCTTTACCATGGTAAACATTCAAGGGATATATTTTTGTTTTTGTTTTTGTTTTGCAGTACTGGGGATCAGGGGTATTGTACCACTGAGCTATTTTTTAGCTCTATTTGTAGCTCTATTTTTTATTCTTTATTTTGAAATAGGGTTTCACTAAGTTGCGGAGGGCCTCACTAAGTAGTTGAGGCTGGCCACGAACCTGCAATTCTCCTGTCTCAGCCTCCCAAGTACTGGGATTACAAGGTGCACCACCAAGCCCAGTTCAAGGGATGTATTTTTAAGAATAGGAATATCCAATAATATATTATAGACTGTTTATGCTGCTACAATATAAACCTCCCTAGATGCCCACTTCAAAATGTCTACTACATACACAAAGCATCATGTGTGTGGGCTATGTCTTCCTTCCTTCCTCTCTCCTTCCTTCTCTCCCTTCCTTCCTTCCTTTTCTTTCTTCCTTTCTTTCATGAAAATCATAAAAAGATTTCCACATGTGGTTCAAAGTATTATGGAATGGGGAGTGAGAATAAATCATCAACTACACAAAACTGTTGGATACAGCAATAGCTAGGAGTACCTTTAATCTTGGGATAGACATTAAACATGTTCTCCATAGGTTATAAAATAGAAGTCAGAACTGATTGTCTCTAGATCCGAAGAGGCAAGGTTGAGAGGCAAATGTATAGCGTACTTAATCTAAGACTAAGATGTCAAATTTTCCCTTACCCCTAACTCTTCTCTACTTTGTCATCATATCTTACTGATTTTTACCTCCTAAATAGTTTATGTTTCTAGTTAGCTTTGTAGCTACAACCACTTCTTTTTTTTGGGGGGTGTACTGGGGATTGAACCCAGGGGCATTCTACCTCTGAGCTATACCTCCAGTTCTATTTTTTATTCTTTAGTTTGAAACAGGGTCTCTCTAAGTTGCGGAGGGCCTCACTAAGTAGCTGAGGCTGGCCACAAACCTGTGATCTTCCTGTCTCAGCCTCCCAAGTACTGGGATTACAAGTGTGTGCCACCACGTCCGGCTCTACAACCACTTCTTTAATTCAGGTTGCCATAACCTCTCTCCTTGATTAATATAATTCAATCCAGTTCAGTCCTTATGTACCTAGTCTTCAAACCACTCCATACACTGTAATCAGAAAGATCTTTCTAAATAACAAACCTGATCATGCCAATTCTATTCACCAATATCTTCTCTTCAAGTGACTCGCTGATACATTTCATACAAGTCTTTAACATAAGGCTACTTTTAATAAACTCATCTCTTCACAATTCCCAACATGAACTCTATGTTTCAATCTGACTGAACTACTTTTAGTTCTCCAGAGAATCCATGTGTTTTCTTGCTATTGTTCTTTGCAGGAGCTCTCTCCTCTACCTAGAAGCTTTTCCCTGCCCTTATCTACATCCCTATCCAGCCTAGCTAACTCCTACTCAAGGTTAGATGGCACTTTCTCCAGGTAATATGCTTTGCCCCACGAAACTGGATTCTACTTCCTCCTACCTGGCCCCATGCTTCCCTTCATTCTTTGTTCCCCATTAGAATATAAGTGCCACAAAAGCAGGGGATGGGTCTAACTGATTCATTGTTCTATCTCCAGCATTTAGTATATGAATACATCTATTATAGTGCTTCATTTTAGTCATGATATTAATATGTCAATTTAATGACTTAAAATTTCAGAGCACTGAGGCTAGAGATGTAGATCAGTGAGTGGTAGAGCACTTGCCTGGCATGGGCGAGGCTCTGGGTTCGATCCCAGTACCTCAAAATTTTAAAATTTCAAAACACTATGCAGATGATAACTTCTATGATATACCCATACTAGGGAACTCTTGTCACACCATATGCCAGAAGTTTTCCAAGGTGTGAAAAATCACAAGATAGACAGGCTTTCTGATATGTGACAGCTCCAGAGGCCAATTCCCCTCCATGGAGGAAACTGTGCATCCTCAGAAAATAAGTCAGCTATAGGTAGAGCATACTCCTATCGTCACTGAGGTAGCCACTCACCCAATGATACTATCTTGTAGAGCCCTTAAAAGTACCAAGAGACCAGCTCTGTTAGGTACAACCTACACTGTAGAATGGGGTATGGGTTGGGGTAATGGGGAATAAACACTATGCTAGAGTTAGACCACTGGGATCCTCCCTGGGAGGCAGAACCTCCTGAGGAAACATGAGCCATTAGCCATTCACACAAATCCCTGCTCAGGAAAACAGAGAGGAAATAAACTGAAGACCAGAGCTGCTCCACTCACACACGAACTCCACACAATCTGATATCTGGCATTAAATGTTTGCGCACACACACTCTTAACTTACAATATAAAAATCACCAAGTCGGTATTGCTTTCCTTTTCTTCGTCCACACTGATGACTATAAATTTTTTTTTGAATAAAAGGAAGCACATTTGTTCTAGAAGTTAAACAAAAAAGGAAGTTATTCAGTATCTCTTAGAAGTAACTGTCTCGAGAGTTCTAGCAGTGTTTTATGACATACCTATTTTTCCCAAATTGCCGATACTCATACATTGTAAGAGACTGGTCATGAGTAAAAAAGAACCCAATCAGCTCTCTGCAGGCATCATGTCCATTTCTAGAAAAAACGGAATTATAACAAAGGTTTTCAAGTAGAGTAAGCTTAAAATTAAATAATAAACTAAAGTTGTGCATCTCAAAGAGGGATAAGATAGTCTACCACCATACCACCCTGAACACTCCCAATCTCATCAGAGGGATAATATAACCCCTTTGAGTGTCTGGCAATGAGGAGGGGTCTGGAAGCTGGAAGAAAATACACCACAGCTTGCTCAAGTGTCAAGTTAGATTTGAATGAAGAGAGAAGCTTTATCTTATACTGATATGAACATGGATATGTCACAGTGTAGATTACCAATTTGACAAACATGCTAATAAAGTGTAATTCCTTTCAAACTGTTGAGCCTGCAAGAAGGCACTCACAGGTATGCATTTATTTTACTTTATTACCATAGAAATATTCAAAATCACTGAAAAATATGATAATTTTAATGTACATATTTTACTAGAAATACACACACAAAAATCAAGTAGTATATGCACTACTGAAAGTTTATAAGCCTGAGATAAGAGATTTAAAAATCATCTTCCCTTATCATTTGCTTCATTTATCAATAATCTACTGTTAATTAAAACCATTAAAGCATTTTACATAAAAGTTACTTTTGAAATAGTTTAGAACTTTCTAGTAGTAATACATACTTTTAAAAATTCACTTCTAAGTTCCTTTTTAAATGACATTTAAAATCACTTTTAAAATAACTTCTAATTAAAATATTTTTCTTATAGCTTCATATTTCCTATACTTTATAATGGATTAATGGCTATTACCTAAAAATATGTGTTCTCAATTTATATTTTTTCACTTAAATGGGACAAACTTATTTAATCTCATTATTTCTATGTACAAAGAGAATATATCTTTATAATCATACAATTAAAATGTAATAAAATAACAATTACCTTGATATGATCCTACTATCAAATTGTACCTTATGAGAAAGCACATTTTCAGTTAATGTAGAGTGGGTTCTTATCCTGTTAAAAATATATTTTTTATAATTTTAAGGTATTACATTTGATATAAATGTACAAAAAAGGTTATGGTAATATTTTGAAACAATACATTTTAAAGACAATGATATAAAACTCTTTCAGATTGTTAATATAGCAGACAGACATAGAAGAAATCACCCTGAGATATAAATAAATTGAAGACCAGAGCCCTGCTCCTCCACCCCCACAGGGACTTCACATAATCCCTCTTAACTTACAATATACTCTTAATTTACAATACCATGAGATATAGTATATAATACATTAGTGACTTACATTAGAACCTCTGGTATCCAAGTGCTATAAAAGTGAATATTGGACAAGAGATGGCACATTCATGACAGGCACTGTTATATGGGGCTACCTGAAACCTAAGCCATTTCTAACCTTTCCCTTCCTTTTCTCCTTCCCACTATGGAATTTATTTCTTTGCCTCTGCAATTTAATGGTGACTTATGAACCCAGTTCTGACAATAAATTTCCAGGAGAGATCTGTATTTGTCCTGAGACAGAGGCATGGGAAGAATTCCTGCTTGTGTCCATGAAAGGAATATGATGCCAGAAGCCACCATAGACATCAAGCAATGGAAAGGTCAATGTGGGTGGGCTTCATGGAGCATGCCTGTAATCTCAGTACTTGGGAGGCTGAGATAGGAGGATCACAGGTTTGAGGGTAGCCTCAGCAATTTAGCAAGACCCTCAGCAACTTAGTAAGACTCTGTTTCAAACTAAAAAAATAAAATAGGGCTGGGGTGTAGCTTAGAGGTAGAATGCTACTGGGTTCTATCCCCAGTACTACACACACACACAAAAAAAAAAAAAGTAAGAAAGGAAGGGAGGGAGGGAGAGGGAGGGAGGAAAGGAAAGGGAGGAATGAAGGGAACAAAGGAAGGAGGGAGGGAGGGAGGGAGGGAGGGAGGGAGGGAGGAAGGAAGGCCAATGGGATCTAGGGAAGCCAGACCAGAGCAACAGCATCACTAAGTCATTAACCAAAACAAGTGCCTACCTCCAAGCAGTTGGGCATATAAGAAAAATAAAATAAATCCTGGCTCATTTACCCACTACCAGACAGGTTTTCAGTTATGGGTAGCTGAAAGTATTCCTTACAAAATACCAGAATAGGAGAAAAGAGGGCTGGAAGTTCACACCTTGAAATAGGTCTATCAGTTATTTAATCTTTGTAGTCTTCAGACAGCATTGAATGATCTCATGAAGTCTGTTAGCCCCAAAACTGTTTAAAAAAGTGAAGCAAAATTCAAATGCACACACTTTGGCACCTTATAACTAATAATATTCTTTGTCAGGAGATTTGAAGTTTCAATGATGTGTCATTATTTCTCTTCCTAAATAATTTTATAATTGTCTTCCAATAAAACTGCAGGTGTAATGATATAGCAATAATGTAAATAGTAAGTAAGCGTGTCTGGGTCATTGGAATCTTGAAAAGCTATCCCTCTGTAAAATCTAGGTCTCTGTGAAAGCAAAGCAGGAGACAGGAAACAAGGTCCTGCGAATCAAATGAGGATTTGTGAACACAGAATGGAGCCACTCATGCAGAGTGAGCATAGTCATCTCAATTCAATTTACTTCATTGGTATTAATGCATTTATTGAACGCCCACTATGTGCCTGGAGGAATTCTAAATGCTGAGAAAATAATAGCAACAATAACCACTACCATTTATTGAGGAATTCCTACACACCAGTCATTGTTAAGTGACTTTAATGTGCACTGGTTTATTTAATACTTGCAATAACTCTATGTGGTAAGTACTATTATCCTCATTTTACAAATAAATTTTACAGAGTCAGAGATAGGTTAAGTAAATTGCCCAAGGCCATATAATTAGGAAATGGCAGAGCTATAAAGAAAACCCCTTGCTCTTAACCATTACATTATATTGCTTCTCAGTGGTGAACAAAACTCTCTTTAATGGTGATAGGTTGAAGTAATAGCATCAAAGAGCTTGGAGTCTTCACGCAAAGATAAAAGAAGTGCATGCACATTGATATTATGAAGTGAAAAGTTCCATGCTAGGTATCATGTACCCAATAAGCAGAGCAAAAAACTTCTATCCATGTTCCAAACCAATACAGAAAGAAGAATCAAATGTATTGAAGACCAAATATGAATTTCATTATTGATAAAGCTGTTGGAAACCTTGTTTTAGTTATACAGCAACAATAATCCAAGTCCTTAATACTAGAATTAAAAGACTAACCTCTTATTTTCATTGGAGAGGGACCCTGTAAAAATGCAATGCATAGGGTAAAATGTGCACTTCTGCAGGTAGCTGCTCTAAGAAAAGGGGAGAAGAAGGACTGCACTACACATGCCAATCCCTGCCTCCAAACTTAGGAAGCCGAGTTCTTTCTGTCTCTTCTGGGAAAAAATGAAAGAGAGGGCAAAATCTATATATTCAATACTTCTAATCAATAAAGCTGTAGGATTTTTCATGAAACTGGATTAGCTTTAAACCACTGAAGTCATTTAATATAAGGAATATCATTTAAGATAGGTACAGGGAAATAAATAAATGAAACTGAACAAAAAGCCCAGAAGTGAACTAGGCATTGTGACAACTTGACACATGACATAGTGGCATTAAAGGCAGCATGCATGTGACCTGAGTGTAGGCTCAAATTTCCTACAGAGAACACAAGGCCATTCATGATACAGGAAAAGATGAATGGATTGGTGAAATTCCATGTGAAGATATCTGGATGCCCAATACACGTGTGGAAAAGTACTCAACTCCAAAAGTCTCCAGTGAAATCGAAATTAAAACCCCCTATGCACATGCACAAGAAGAACTAAAATGAAAAAGACAGATGATGTAAAAATGCACTGCACAACTAGGAACCTCACCCTGCTACTGGTGTAAATGGCCTCAACCAAAAAAAGCCACATGAATTAAACAAACATAATGTGGAACAAAGGCAGTATATGTTTATCAAAACATCATGCTGCCGGGCGTGGTGGTGCACGCTTGTAATCCCAGTACTTTGGGAGGTGGAGACCGGAGGATCCGGGTTCACAGCCAGCCTCAATCTCTCTCTCTCTCTCTCTCTCTCTCTCTCTCTCTTTCTTTGTACTTAGTGAGGCCCTCCGCAACTTCATTTCAAAATAAAGTATAAAAAATAGGGCCGGGGGTGTAGCACGGAGGTAGAACACCCCTGGGTTCAATCCCCGGTACCGCAAAAAAAAATAAAATAAAATATCATGCTGTGCACTAAATAAGTAATTAGATTACATTAAAGGAAACAAAAGAAGCCAGATCCAGAGTTCAAATTTTGTGACTTCATTTATATACAGTTTGCCACCAAGCAGTTGTAATCTATGATATTTGAACAGGGAAGCTAACCTGAAATGACCAAGAAGTGAACAGTAACCAGGAAGCAGCATGGAGGAGATTCCAGAGTTCTGTTTCTTAATGTAGGAGTTTGACACATGAGTATTGTTTAGTTTGTCACAATTCTTCTGCTGTACACTTAAAATCTGTGCACTTTGTAAATATATGTTTTATTTCAGTAAAAGTTTATTTTCATTTTCTTTTGGTTTTTCAGTACTAGGAATTGGACCCAGGGACTTGTGCATGAGAGGCACTCTATCACTGTGCCACATCCCAGGCCCCTTGAAGTTTATTTTTAAAATGGAACTTTAGAGGTGTGGTAGATAAATGATGGTCTCCAAAGATATTTACATCCTAATTTTTGGCAAATGTGAATATGTTAATCTTACATGATAAAAGAGACATGGCATATATCTTTAGATCCTCAACTGAGGATCTAAAGATAGGGAGAGTGCCAGGATTATCAATGCAGGTTCAATGCAACCACACCTGTCTGTATAAGAGGAAAGCAGAGAGAGATGTCTCTACAAAAGAAGTGTCAAAGCTATGTGGCATGAGAAATTTTGATTAATCATCTTTAGCTTTGAAGCTGAAGGATGGGGCCATGAGTCAAGGAATGAAGGCAACCTCTAGAAGCTGCAAAAGACAAGGAAATGGATTGTTCCCTGAAACTTCTAGAAGGAATGCAGCCATGTCAACACTTTGATTTTAGACTGTTCACCTCCAGAACTGTAAGAGAATGAATTTTTGCTGTTTTAATATATTAAGTTGGGGTCAATTTGTTACTTCAGTAGTAAGAAATTAATACATAATACCTTCAACTATTTAAATGCATGGAAACAAAGGCTTTTGCAAAATAAAAATGAGACTAAAAGATAAAAGTGATAGGAAACTACAAACAATTACAGTTGTCTGTTTAGATATGAAAGGTCTCCCCAAAGGCCCATGTGTTAAAGACTTAGTATCTGGCCAATGGCACTATTGGGAAATGGTAGAATATTTAAGAAGGGGTCCTAGCTAGAGACAGATGGGTCATTGGGATGTTCACTTAAATGACCCTATTGGAACTTTTGCTCCTTCCTCTCTTTCTCTGTTTCCCCGCTGCCATGAGTAAATAAGCCTCCCATGCCAGCTCTCCCACCATAGTGTATTGTGCTGCCACAGGCCCAAAGCAACAGGGCCAGGCAACCATGGACCGAAAACATGAGCCAAAATAAACCTTTATTCCTTAAGTTATCTCTGGAATTTTGTCACAGTAGCAGAAAGCTAACACACCAACCCAAAGGTTTTATAAGCTACAAAGTAAAATACAAAAAAATTAAAAAGCAATACTAATTTTTAATATATCAATAAGATTTAGCAAGTACATACTGCATAGATACTAATGTCTGAGTTACTATATTATCATTTTCACACTTATTATCCCAAAATAGTGTGTCTTCCCCCCCTAAATTATAAATAAAAAATCTGGAGGGCAAAGAGAGTAAAATAAGGTATTGCTTCCAATATTGTAAAATGAAAGAACCAGGATCTGGACCCCAAAAGTCCTGCTAACCCTTTTACAATGAAAATACAAAAGCAAAAAAAACATTTCAGTTAACTTCAGGAGAACATTTTAAAAATACATTGATAATATAAATATACTCATTTTATAAAGCTAAAATCTTACTTTGTCTCATGTAGTGTTCTTTTCCTAAGTCGAAGTGGTGTTCCCTTGGGATCTGGAAGGATACAAGTGCTTTCTTGTTTCTCAGTGTTTAGATTCTGTTCTGGATCACTGATTACAGCCCTACCCAGGAAAATACAAAGCCTCATCACTGATGTGAGCGTTGTGTTGCTCTAGCACTCATGCACTTTTAAAGCAGTTGGAAAAGCTCATATACCAAATGAAAATTCACACTGATGTCAGAATAACACTTTTGCGAGATGTGAATAAATTTAATTATTAAAAATATTGACCATAAAAAGTGAACCTTCCTATCTCATTTTCCATAAATACTATCTAAAAGTAAATTAAAAATTTGGAAGGAGCCAAGAGATTCATGTCTTTCTCTTACTCTTGAAACAAATAGACACTGTGCCGTTTTCTTATAATATAAAGGGAAACACAAGTAAAGAAAAATAAGAATATAAAGTGATAAATGCCATAGTAGAAATTCAATGGGAAACACAGAAGAGGATGACTAAGTGCTGGAAAAGAAACTATAGGGAAGAATTCATCAAAGGCATCCAAGAAGAGGAGAAGTTTGTGCTGATTCTTAAAAGGTGAGGAGAAGCTAGCTCTCAGAGGAAAGGGAGTGAGGGTATCATAAGCACAGGTACAATACACACAGGGCCACAGAAGCAGGGCGGCACAGCACACTTGAGGAACTGCACCTCAGGTAGAGAGTGCACATCGCTGAGAGTGCCTGGTTTCAGTCCTTGCCTCTTCCAGCAATTAGCTAGGTGGCCTAACCTCATCATTCAACTCTAGGCCTTGCTTCCTCATTTATAAAAAAAGATGATGCCAGGCGTGGTGGCGCATGCTTGTAATCCCAGTACTTGGGAGGCTGAGACAGGAGGATCGCAGGTTCGTGGCCATGCTCAGCAACTCAGTGAGGCCTTCTGCAATTTAGTGAGACCCTGTTTCAAAATAAGGAATAAAAAATAGGGCTGGGGGTGTAGCTAGGAGGGTTAGGGTTAGAAAGAAAGAAAAGAAAAAAGAAAGGAAAGGAAAGGAAAGGAAAGGAAAGAAGAAGAAGGAGAAGAAGAAGAGAAAGAAAGAAAGAAAGAAAGAAAGAAAGAAAGAAAGAAAGAAAGAAAGAAAGAAAGAAAGAAAGAAAAAGAGAGCCGGGCACGGTGGCGCACGCTTGTAATCCCAGTATGTGGGAGGCGGAGACCGGAGGATCCGGGTTCACCGCCAGCCTCGGCGACTTAGTGAGGCCCTCCGCAACTTCGCAACTTCGCAAGACCCGGTTTCAAAATAAAGAATAAAAAAAAAATAAGGCTGGGGGTGTAGCTCGGAGGTAGAACGGCCCTGGGTTCAATCCCTGGTACCGAAGGAAGGAAGGAAGGAAGGAAGGAAGGAAGGAAGGAAGGAAGGACATAAGGGCATAAATAAATAAGATAATAATGGTACCTCTCTCAAATGATTATTGTGAAGATTAAATAAATTAGTATATACATATTGTTTAGAAGAGTGTCCGTCACCTAATAAGTTATGGAAGCATTCAATAGTTGAGCCTAATCCTCCCAATTCCCCTTTTACTACATATTCTACCAAGTATAAAGAATATAGAGGCATGACAGCCTATCACATGGCATTGCGATGGGCCAGAAAAAAAGAGAGCAAGGGCTATACTAAGGCGGCAGTAGAAACAGGTGTAGTACAGAGAATGGATGTGAGAAATACTGGCAGAACTAGGAATCTAATAGGGTTTAAGGTCCTTAAGTAGAATAATCTACAGTAAATCTACAATATGAAAGGAGATTTAATTAATAATGTAAGGAACATGGGTGTCATATTGTGGTTTGGGTTTGTCATTATTGGTAGTAGAATTTTAATGGTAGGAAAGGTTATCTATCCTTATAGTCTCACTTCTCTCCTTACCCAGCTTGCATAGCAAGATTTGTCAAAATACAAACTTCTAAACAACAGTAACGACTTACCCTCTCTGTTTTTTTTTCTCTTCTATTTCTCTGGCAAAACCCCAAGTCTAAATAAATTTGGTGATTGGTTAAAAGAATAAATGAGTAAGCATTTGTGTGCATGAGTGTACACTAGGGATTGAACCCAGGGGCATTCTGCCTCTGAGCTACACCCCCAGCCTTTTTTATTTTTTATTTCTTTGTCTTGAAACAGGGTCCTGCTAGGTTGCTGAGAGTCTAAGTTTCTGAGGCTGGCCTCAAACCTTCAATCCTCCTGTCTCAGTCTCCCAAGTACTGGGATTACAGGCATGCACCACCAAGTCTGGCTCAGTAAGCATCTTTTAAAAAGGTATCATGAGCCTTCAAAAAATATGAAAATAAAACAGCAAGTTAGAGACAGAAGAACTTATGAATTTACTGAGTTCTTCAGTTGCTGGAACATTCAGGAGAAGCTTGGGCATCTCTACCATGTACTGTGGATCCTACTTATTCATGGGCCAAGTTGTAAATCAAACATCGTTAAACCAAGGGTTAAGATAATTTTTAAGTTTCCCAAGTGAAGAGGAGGATCCCAGGTTCAAGGATAGCCTCAGCAACCTAGCGAGACCTTGTTTCAAAATAAAAAAATAAAAAGGGCTGGGGTATAGCTTAGAGGTAGAATGCCCCTGGGTTCAATCCTATGTACCAAAAAAAAGTAAGAAATCTCAGTATTCTTTTGAAAGAGTCAGAAATCAAAACATAGAGAAGGAAAACATGAAAGCTCAAAAGGCAATTCAGCCACATATCTAAACATAAAGCTCAGTTCTGCTGGCTTAATTAAGTCCTTTTTTCCAGTTCATTCATTCATTTGCCCATTCAACAAGTATTTACTGTTCAGCTACTACACTGGACAATAGGATTTCAATACTGAACGTAACTTCCAAAGAGACCTGCCCTCGTGGAGCACACATTCTCAAGTGAAAAGCAGATAATTAACATTGAGAAATACTAAAAACATAAGGTTGAATTATATATTGATAATTCCTCTAGAACAAAAAATAAAGTATTAAAAGGATATGAAGTTTTGAGGAGAGGGTTACAAATTTGGTAGTCAAGGTCGATCTCCCCAAGGTGACTTTTAAATAAAAAATATGTATGGGGTAAAGTAAACAGCAATATGGATTTCTGGGGGAAAAGCAAAGTATCTAAGATGGGCATGGGACCTGCTATGTTCCAGAACAGGGAGCAAGCTGAATAGCTGGAGCAGAGTAGCCAAGGATGAAGGAGAGAAGTACGAGTCCAGGTCCAAGGTCTAACAGTGAGTCCTACTCCTGATCCACAGCCTTACCACGGGCTCGTAAGAGATGGAAGGTACTTTCTCTCCCTTTGACTTTGAGTTCAGCCATTTGGCTTTCCTTGGTCAATTATATAGAGTTGGATGGCTCTGCTGATCCTAATTGATCTAACTCATGCAAGTGTGGGTTGGTTGGAAATCTGCTTATTTAGGGTGGTCTGAGCTAAGTAGCACAGCTGTAATCATACAAGCATCTCTTCCTGGAGACTAGCTGACTAGCTAAACATTATCTGCTCTCAGAGATGGCAGACACAAAGAAGAGCAAATGGAAACATATGAGGTCTCTTACGACCTGAGACCACTGACTTTGCTCATATATAACTGGCCAAAGTAAGAAAGAAGTAAAAGCCATCCAGCCAAGCCTCGCTTGGACAGCTAATCCAAAGACATGTGATCGAAAATTGTAGTTTTTTAGGTTACTAAGTTCAGTGCTGACACATAACTGATATGTAAGTATTACACAAATTTCACTGTTATTGAGATGGGAAATTGCTGGATGGTTTTATCTGGCTTGTCTTTTATTAAATTCACTCTAGCTGCTGGGTTGAAAATAAATCTACAAGAGGTAAATGCAGACACAATAAGACCAGCTAAGAAGTGAATGAAATAATCCAGGAGACAGAAGGCAGTGGTTCAACCGAGGATGGTGAAAGCAGAAGGAATAAACTTTTGGTGGTAGAACTGAGAGTGTCTGCTGACAAACTGGATATAGGATTTGTCTCTTTTGTTTTTGCTTTTGTTTTGTTTTACTTTTTGGTTTTGGTACTGGGACTGAACCCAGGGACATTCTACCTCCAAGCTACACCCCCAGCCCTATTTCATTTCTATTTTGAAACAGGGTCTCACTAAGTTGCTGAGGCTGGCCTCGAACCTGCAATCCTCCTGACTCAGCCTCCCAAGTACTAGAATTACAGGCACATGCCACCACACCCAGCTCTAGATATAGGATTTGAAGGAAAGAGAGGGACCAAGGCCATCACCAGGATTTAGGTCTAAAAATCTCAAGAAAGGAGTTCCCACAGAGGAAAATTAAAGAGGATTTGGTCGTGTGGGAAAACCCAGATTGGAAAATGTTAAATTGAAATCTTAGATTAGAGATGCATCAGAATATAGACAGCTTTTAAAGGCTTTCTAGAAGCAAATATAGAAGAGGGACTAGAAGTGAGCCCTTGGGCACTGCCACATTTAAACACTGGGGAGATGGAGAAGAACCTGAAGACAATGAGAAGGAACAGAAAGTAGGAAGAAACTGATAAAGTGTGGTGAGCAGGAAGACAAGTAGTAAAAAGAAAAGTGTGTCAAAAAGCAAGTTTTTGACTGAGACAGATGTTGCTGATAGGTTAAGTAAATGAGAACTAAGAAATCACCATTTGTCTAGTGATATGGATGTCACTACTTATGAAGAGAAGTTGTGGGGGCATGGTGGAAGTGGGAACATAAGCAAAGTCCATGAGATGATAGAAGGAGACACGTGGGCGACTATAAAAATAATTATTTCAAAGAGTTTACTGAAAAATATGCATGTGGAGTATCATTCTTTCTCTCTGCTACCTAACTAAATAATTTTTCCAAGATAAGCATAAGTCTTCCGTTTTCCTTGAAGGCTTCCTAGATTATTCCAGCCCCTTCTGGAGTCCTATCATATTTAGATGCTATCACACTATTTAGCACTGTATATAATAAAACCTTGGAAAGTTTCCTAAGAAGTTTTTAAGTTCTTGAAAGTTAGTCTCATGATTCTCAAATTGTACCCAAGACACCCTGGGGTACCACAGTGAACTCACAGGGGCAGTGTGGGATGTTAATTTTTTAGGGAAACACAGAGATACTCTCTATCTTTTGGCTACCGTGTAAACAACTAGCTCAAAGTTGTTCACTGCTTCAGTACGATATCATACACTCTCTTTCAATTATTTTCTACAGTGGCTGTGATAAAAAGCAAACATCATGTGAAAATCGATGCAGAAAAGAAAGAGATCTTAAATGAAGACTTAAGATTATGCCATGCCCAAAAGATATATACATACCATTAGTAAGTAATTGTGGCAATTTAAGAATGGAATACAAATATCTTCTTTTAATTTATGTACATCATTTTTTTTTCAAGTGGCCATTAAGTTGTTTGGAAATAAATGCTTATTAAGTTGTTTAGACAAAAATACTCAATATATATAATAAATAGAACTGTTAAGTATTACTATTGGTCTAAGAGTACTCCAAAAAAATTACTAAAACACTAAGAATGCAGTGAACAGAGAAAGTTTGGGAACCTCCGAGTTAGCCATGTATTGATTGACCAGGTATGTAGGTGTTATGTGTGAAAAGTAAATTTAAGGAAAACTTTAAGAATGGATTTTTATTACCAGTTACTCTCACCTAGATAAGTGGTCTATCATCATTTGCTCTACAACAGTCTGTTTCTTCTTCTCTGCAGCCACAATTTCCTGAGAAGAAAAAATAAAAACAGTTTTATTGTCCATAAAGCAGATCAATACAATAGTTCGGACTAAAGTCCGAAAATATAAATTAAACATTTCTAATTTGCCTCTTAAGTACATATTTCTATTCATTATTAACAAATTTAATTCTAATTATTTAATATTAATTTACCATTTCCTAAAAAGTAATGCACTTAAATTTCAATAGAAATCACCAGACATTTCCAGTAAGCTGCCTTGCATTTTGTGGAGTCAGAATAAAGTAGGAGGAGAACGTGACATCCCTCTCCTCCACTGGTCCTCTCGAGACATTTCCTACAAAATTCATCTTAACCTGCTTCAAGAAAAATACCAACACTGATAGAAAAAGAGTATAGTCTAAAACTATTCACAGTAGAAGAGGATAAATATGAACTAGAATCACTCAACCTTGCATCAAAAATCTAAAGCACAATGAAACAAAACTCCCATCATTAAAAGGAGAATAGTCTTCCCTATATACATAATATATTAATAAAAACAGATCAATTTTTCTCAATTACTGGTAGATTAACCTCTCTTCATACTCTTTCATTTTTCCAACTCATCTGAAAATAGTTTTATTTCTTTTTAGTTCATATCATATTGAAAGATTTGCAATCATTCAATTCTAATTAGATTACCATGCAACTATAAACATTAAAATATTTCTTCTGAGGGACAAAGTGGTTAAAAAATTAAGAAGTCAAAACAAAGCATGTTCTATTCTTAGGCTGAAAATTACCATATTTCCATTGCTCTCTTTGTAAACAAAATCAAGTAAGATAATGTTGTTTAAGATAGAGGCTTTGCAACCTTAGGGAGAGTGCTTTATTTAAAACTGACACAAAATATCAAATAAGAATGTCTAAAGGAATATCATAATAATAAAAAGTAAAAATTTCTGAGAAACCTGTTGACACAGGTTTGAGCACAATTATTTTAATGTTAGTATATAATTGAATATAGGGTAGTTTTTATTTCTTATGCGGGCAGCCAAATCCAGTCAGTCATGATTCCAGCAGGTTTCCTGGCTTGGATGCCAGTAACAGAGACACATTGTAATTTTTATTGAGTAGTAAATTTAAGATAGAGATTAAAAAGTAAAAAAAATGTGTAATCTCCAGGCAAAGGGAAGCATATTTTTAATACTTAAGAGTGATTCAAAAAGTAGACAGTAACTAAAATATATTGAAATTATGTACAGAAAAGCTCCACATCAGCCAGTATATAGATAAAAAAAAATAACCCAGAGCAAGCAAAAGATGGAAGATGGATGAGTATCATAGAGCCTATGCAGAAAGCCCACCTTGAGTGTTGAAGTTCATGGTGGCTTACACTTTGTAGGAAGATTGGAACCACCCTCAGCCACACTGATTTAGAGGTGTATGTAAGCACAAGGCAGACTGGAAGCAAAAGTCACACTGCTGCCAAAGATCCGACAACACTGAAGAATGACAAAAGAACTAGCAGAAGGGCATAAAAACCATAGTTCCACTGCTTCTGTTGTTCATTTAAGAAGTCAAAAATTAAATAAACAAATTTCTACCAACATCTTTAAAACGTATCCATACTAATTTCAGATGCCGTGAAAACTTACTCATAAAAACATGTCCATGGGGATAACAAAACAGATAAAACAGCAATAAAGCAAAACTTACTTGATGATGAATTCACATATATTGCCACTAACGATGTAATTATAGGTTAAAGAAATCCATTAATACCCAGATGGTTTGGGTTATACCAAGAACAATACCCAATGAGACTTAAGTATTAGTGGCATTCAAGTCAAATATAACTTCAGGAAATAACAAAATAACCTTTATTTTGCCTCATAAAGTAGCTTTGTTATTTTTATAATAAGTCTGGTAGTACTGCTTATTCTATTAAGCATAAATGTATTAATAATAGGCACGGAAAATTACATGCATACGGTTTTAGTGGAAAAACTAACAAATTTGCAACTTGAGACATCCACACAAAATCCCAGAGATTAAATCCACATTTCTGTCAATTCAGAACATATTGATTCTGTGATTGAAATAAAATATATATTGATTTACCCTTCAATGATAATGATAATGTAACTAGCTAAATCGACATTGCTTTATTATTTTTTTGGCTGTCTAAGCCAGAGTTTTCCCAGCTTGTGGACCACAACATTGGTGTTTCATCAACCTTTACAGGATGTCTAAGATATTAATCATCTGGGGGTCCTGCGAGACAGGGCGTGGACTCCACCTTCAAGTAGCTTGGTTCTTTATCATAGGACACTAGAGATATGGTATAATTATCTGTTTATAACAAAATGAATCTAATCTAAGTAATATTCATTAATCTAATTTATTCTTTAAAAAACATAATTTGAAGTTAATGTTGAGAGTCTGGGGTTTTGCTTCATGTTTCCTAAAGAAAACCTAACTTAATTCCTGGCCTTTTCCTGGCCAAAATTATTGTAATATTAGTAGCCTCTAAACATCAAAAAAAAAAGAAAGAAAGAAGAAAGGAAGAAAGGAAAGAAAGAAAAAAAAGAAAGGAAAGAAGGAAAGGAAGGAAGAGAGAGAGAGAGAGAAAGAAAAGAAAAGAAAAGAAAAGAAAAGAAAAGAAAGAAAGAAAGAAAGAAAGAAAGAAAGAAAGAAAGAAAGAAGAAAGAAAGAAAGAAAGAAAGAAACGCTTCTTTTTGAGGGGTGGAAGAGAGATCAAATAAGCGCACTAACATAAATATGAGTCAAATAACATTCTGAACTGTATCAACTAAATTTTTAGAAACTCTCAAAGATTTGAGACAATTTTTCCATAGAAAATATATGAAACACAAGTCATCATTGATAAAAATAAAGACTCAATTTGCACATTAGTGAATACTCATCTTAGTCCAAATTGAATTTTGTAATTATTTATTAATTTGTAAGTCTATAAAATCTTGGAAGGCAAGTTATCTTAATGGCTTATCAAATAAGTAAAAATGCTGATGACTTACTGCATCTGATTTCCTTGTACTCTGTTGTGCATGGAAAGGATTGTCTACATAACCTTGCTGTAAGAGGGCTTTCCTGTCCAAAGTTGTCAGGTCATCAGTGCTGGCTTCTTCACCCTGTACACACTAAATGGGAAAGTGATAAAGAAACCATCATATACATATTTACAATATTTTTAACAAAATAAAGGAATAGACAACCACTGAATATCTCAGTGTTAGTCAGTTTTCTGTCACCATGACAAAATGCCTGATTAAGTCAACTTAAAGAAAAAAAGGTTATTTTTTCCAGAGGTTTCAATCCATCATAAGCTGGCTCCATTGCTCTGAGGGCTGTGGTAAGGCAGAGGCATCATGGTGGAAGGGTGTGGTGGGGGAAGATGGTTACCTTATGGCAGCAAGGAAGCAGGAGAGAGAGTGGGAAAGAGAGAGAGGGGAGCCAGGGACAAAATATAGTCCCCAAGGACATGCTCCCAGTGACCCTCTGTCTTCAACTAGGTTGCACCTCCTACGGTTTCTACCATCTCCCGACAGTCCATTCAAATGATGATTCCACCAGTGGATTCATACACATAAGTCTTCAACTCATCAGCCTTTGAGGGCATTCCATATCCAATCCATAACACAGTGCTTATTTGTAAAGGAGGTAAGAGTACAAGCTCTGACAATCGGATTGCCTACCTTTTAATCCACTTTACAGCTAGATGACCTCTCTGTGCCTCAGTTTACCCATAGATAAAATGGGAACAATAATAACCACTTCACCAAAAAAAGGCTTTAATCAGATGATAAATATGGAACACTTAAAAAAAGTACTTTACACACAGTAAGAGATCTGCTTATAAAACATTAACCAAAAAAAATCCCCCATGTAATAGCAGCTTGTCAAATATTTAACAGATTTTAAGACTTCCCCCCAGAGTTTATTCTTACTTTAGAACTTCCTTGAAAGGTCACACTCCATCTTTGCACTCCGCCCTGTCTTCATGACCTTTGGTTGCTATAAGAAATTTTATTATGCATTTGTTTATGTTTTTATTATGTATTTGTTTGTGGGTTTTATTAATTATTATGTATTTATTTATGATTTGTATGAATTTTATTATGTATTTGTTATTTATGTATTGCCTTTGTCTCCTATTATAAGTTCCATGAGGACAGGAATTTTGTCATCTTTATTTCTGTATCCCTATTGGCAAAAATGCATTTCCTATTTGGAAATCAATTTATGAGAATACTTAATTTTATTTACTTACCCACTAATATATTGTTTTTCCTAAATAATGATTTATTTAAACAGGCACCAAAAATATGCTTAGCATTAAACAAGATAAATTAAACAAATTAATTTAGTAGATATGTTTAAATATAAGCTCTGTTATGTTTAGGATAAAGCACTTTCAAAAAAACTATTTTAGCCAGGCATGGTGGCACAGGCTTGTAATTCCAGTACTTGGGAGGCTGAGACCGGAGGATCCGGGTTCGTGGCCAGCCTCAGCTACTTAGTGAGGCCCTCCGCAACTTAGTGAGACCCTATTTCAAAATAAAGAACAAAAAATAGGACTGGGGGGGGTGTCGCTCACAGGTAGAATGCCCCTGGGTTCAGTCCCCAGTACCACACACGCAAAAAAAAACTATTTTATTTCCCCTTGCTTTTAACATTTTACAAAGGGAAATCAGTGACATTTTCACTTGGTATATCACATTTAACCTACCCAAACCAAACTTTCATGTAGTCTTCCCCCAACGCTGGTTAAGGGCAACAGCTTGGGCCCAAAAGATCAGACTAATTAATTTAAATTTAAAACATGTAATTGTAAATAGAAAGTATATACATTCAAGATATACATGATTATTTAATATACATACACATATAATAATTATAATCAAATTAATTAAAGCATCTATCAGCACCCAGAGTTATGTGGGGAGAGCACTTAAAATGTGCTTTTTTAATCAGATTTCAAGTAAAAAAATATAGTATTAATAAGTATAGTCATCAAGTATACTTTAGTTCCCCAGAATTTACTCATCTCAAACTGAAACTTTGTACCTTGTAACCAACATCTCTCCATATCCCCAACTCTAGCCCCTGGAAACCACATACAAGCAGTAACATATGTTTATCTATCTGTGTCTGGCTTACTTCAATTAGCATAATGTCATCCACGTACAGTCATTCTTGATCTTCCCTGTGTCTCAACCATCTATTAGCAAATCTTCTTAGCCCTGCCTTCAGAGTCTATCCAGAATCTGACCTCAGGAGACCACTTCTGATCCAAGTCTGCAGTTACCAGGGCCTGGGCCCAAAACATCATCAGCCTATCTTGCCTGGATTATTATGATGGTCCCCTCAAAAGTCCTCCTGTTTCTAGCTTCACCCCATTCTCAATTATACCCATATCTCAACAGAATTAGGCAGCTTTCTGCCTGAGAATAATAGGTCAAAGTCCTCCCATGGTATATGAGGCTTCTCTGATGTGCCTCCCAGCCTCCGCTGAACTCTCAACAATCAGTCTCTTCCCATCTCGCCAGCTCTCTCTTCTCCTCCAACCACACTGTCCTACTCCAGAGTTCTTCGGAACTCCAAGCTCACTCCTACTTCAGGATACTTAGACTTTCTCCTGAGTTGGCTTCTATCTCTTTCAGGTGAGTGCTAAAATGCTCTTCTGAAAAATGTTTCTCCTGGTGACCCTATATAAATTACTATCCCATGCCTAGAACCTGGCTTTCCCTGTTACCTTCTGTCATGCCAAATGGGTTGATTGATTTTTTTTCTTCTTGCTACCTCCTTCTATTAGAATATAAGTTCTTTAAGACCAGAAATTTTTGTGTTTTATTCATTGATTGCCAGTGCCTGGAAGGGTGCCTTTGATGTACTTGAGCATTCAATAACTATTTGTTGAAACAACAAACAATAAATTAGTGAATTATGGTAACCATTTCTAAAATCAAGATGCTTTGTCTTTCTATAGAGTTGGTGAAAAAGGATACATCTAAAATGATTAATAAAAAGTATGATTAGGGAATTAATATTATTATATTAAAAGTGAAGTTAAATGATTTTGATGTTTATTTAAAGAGGTTTTATTGTTTAAATATATACACACACATAACTATATTTTTTTTTTTTTGCGGTACTGGGGATTGAACCCAGGGGCATTCTACTTCTGAGCTACACCCCCAGCTCTATTTTTTATTCTTTATTTTTGAAACATGATCTCACTAAGTTGCAGAGGGCCTCACTAAGTAGCTGAGGCTGACTGCAAACCTGTGATCCTCCTGTCTCAGTCTCCCAAGTACTGGGATTACAAGTGTGCGCCACCTCGCCCGGCACATAACTACATTTTAGATAGCAAAACAATTGAAAAACAAGAGATTCATTGCCATTTTATGCTAAGTGGAAAGAAAACTTAACAAAGAAAAATTGGCATTAGAATCAATCAAGCAGAGTCACTTATTTTACTGTTTCAACTGATTATGTGTCGACTCATGTATCAGCCTGACTAGTCAGTAGCTATGGCCTTTCATATTGTCTTGGATCCTAAATATATCTAATCTTAGCTGTTCTTCATCAGTAAAGAGGGTCAATTTACATGTTGCTCCCTGCTTTAAAGAAGGGCTCACAACAGTGTTGCACACCTGTAATCCCAGTACTTGGGGAGCTAAGACTATAGGATCACAGGCTCAAGGCCAGTGCATGGTAGCTTACTGAGACCCTGCTTCAAAATAAAAAATAAAAAGGGTAGAGGGTATAGCTCAAAGGTATACTGGCCCTGAGTTCAATCCCCAGTATCACAAGAAAAATAAAAAAAGAAGAGGCCTCACAATCCTAATATCAAGGACTTCTATTTCCAGCAGAGATTATTATTACAGCATTCATTAGCTTGTGTTGGCTCATGTAATTGAAACAGAATTTACCAATAGCCCATTTATAGAAAAGTTTTGATTCTCATAATGCTACACATTTAAGAAAACACCAAATAAGTTTCTTGAACCCCTTAAGTACAAGACTGTTATCCTTTATAAAAAACTCAAGCTCTTGCAAAACTTCTGAAACATGTTAAAGTTAATAATTTTACACTTTTAATGTATGTTAAAAATCAAAGAAGCCAAACAATGTCTTTTCTGGGCAGAAAGTATGGACAGATTGGTTTCTATAAAATATTTATACAAGATAAAACACTTATAAATCATATGGAGAGATTTGCAAGTGATGTTTGTTTCACTTTTAAACTAAAAGTAAAAAAAAATCCTCATTTGAACTTGTGTTCAAATAAATCAAAGTTTTACTTTTAAAATATTTTGAGCCATTTTTCTGTCACTCAATAAAGCATGTGCCTACAGAAACCTGTATTCCATTTTCCCAACAGATTAACAGTGATCTAAATATCAAATAGTAGATCCTACAAATAACACATGCCTGGATGCCAACACTTGTGGAATTATCCTGTACAATATTATATATACCAAATTATCATATTTGTGGGTATCTGTTTGGGTATGATAAGTTTAAGATAAAAAGGGACCAAATGATTCCATGAATTTTGGTTTTGTTTTTCAATTAAACACTGCCTTATTTAATCCTAGATAATTCCTACATTGATTTTTTTAAAATGTATGCCACACTTACTTATAAATCTATCATGTTTTTACCTACAGGAAAATGATAAGCAAATACAACCATAAGACATCCCTGAAAATACATTATTCTTATAGAAAGTTAAGTGAATTATATACAAATATTCTCTTCCTTATGACCAACAGTACTATAAACTATATTTCCAAACCTTTCCAAAAGTCAATAGTGACTTTTCCTATATGTTTATGAAATGCCATTAAATGTATTGTTTAATTTGCTCATATCCATAGATGGTGGATTGACAGTAAATGAAAGTATAATAATTGTACCAATTTGTAAGGTTAAAAAGAAAACTTCAAAAGTAAGGCAAAAGTCAGCCAGGAAGTGGTAACAGTTTTAGAACAAAACAGGTCACTATAGTCTGAAACCAACTTTTCAACTTAGACTGTAATCCAACAGAGTTCATGACAACAACATCAAAAATATATATGTATCTAAAATACTGTCTTATTTCAACTCTCAAAGTAAGTGAAAAGCTTTTCACAGAGAAAAGATGATTAGATCAAATGGCTAGAGTTTTTGTATCTGAAAATGGGGATAAAAACCCCTTAGGTCTGTTGTAAGAATTAGTCTTACTATGACCAACAGGAAAACATACCAGACAAAAAGGTACTTCTATAACACACACATTGTTTGCTTTAAATTTCATTAAAATTCCACAAAGCCTCATCATACATTACCTTTTCATCTATCTTGTTTCTTGGAGGCTGTTGATGTGGGAAATTTGACTTTGCCTTTTCTGCATTTTTCTGACTATACAGTTTATAGCCCTCTTTCATTTCAGTTTCATATTGCTTATATTTCAGCTTGTATTTGGCTGTTGGTGCTGGCAAATTTTCAGGTATTGTGTCCTGTTCCTAGAGGTAAATTTTTTTTAAAAAAGTTTGTTATACACCAGAAGAAAATCAAAATAATTACTGAATATTTTATTGACATTAACAGGTTAACCATTTCATTACTTTAGTATTTATGCCTAAAAAACAGGCCATTATAATCTATGTTCTGAACAGAGGTGATATTTAAAACCTTTAGGAAGACTTACGAAGACAGAAAAATAAGCCCTTCTGATGGAATAATACTAGTCAAAACCTGTATTCACATAATATTGTTCTCATTATATGTGTAGTTTGAGAAGAGATTCCAAACCTATGGCTGAATTTCTTCTAGTATAAGTGAAAGTTTCTTTCTCCTATACACTGAATAAAACTGAACTATGGGTTCTCTGTAGAAAGTGGCATTTTGGGTTTTCCTTCTTTACATAAAGCAACTTCTGCCTAGTTTATTGTACAGTTAACTTTAGTGAGATTTTAAAAGTTTTCTCGAATTAAAAAAAAACTGCATTCACTAGATATCATTTGAATATAAATATGTCCCACAGAGACACCTTGGATTAAGTACAGTTATTTACCTACTCTATAGTATTCTAAAACCCTAAAGTATGAATCAATTTGTAAGAGATCAGCCCTATATTATTAAACTTAAGATCTGATCTAATATTTTGGCATATTTTTAAAATTTCTGGATTCCACATTAGGACATACCTATATTTCACCAATTTTATAAGAAATTTTTATCTTTTTAAATTTTTTTGTGTGGTACTGGGGATCAAATACAGGGCTTCACACATGCTAGGCAAGTGGTTACCACTGAGCCACACCCCCAGGAAGAAATCTTTAAAATACCATTCCTATGCATGAAAAAATATGAAACAAAGTAAATTTATTTTACTACATTATCATTTGAGATTCTCATATATAAAATATTTAAACTGGGAAAAGCAAGGGCTAAACATAGTGAAATTTCTGGGTTAAATACAATGCTAGTAATGCATTTTATAAATCTTAAGGTTAGTAATAAACAAATATATACTAACCAGTTCATTTAAATGATGCTCAGAATATGGTATTTGATGTGGTGCAACCCAACCAAGAGCAAAAGATGACTTAGGTGGGCTAAAATGAATATGCACTGTATTAAGTGGAACATATGAAAAATCATCCTAAAAATAAAATGTAATTATACTTAATATATGTTATATGTAATATTGTCATCAAACATTTATTATGCTAAATATTGAGTAAAAATTACCTCGTCATCAGAGCCAACAAGACTTCCCAAATCAAGTCGTGGGACCCTGAAAGACATAATCTATGCATCTCATAACTTTTTAAATGAGATCTTGAGAGTTGCAAATCATATATGTCACATCACATACAAAAAGTCACACTGAAGCCAATGGTGTGCTGGCTCCCACCGTCTTGTGATAGGCTTTTGTTAAATGTTCAGTGGTTTTTCAAGCTGGTCGTTAAACACAGTCATTATTAAAATTAAAATTATATAAACTTATAACTAAATAAATTGGATTAAGAACTAAGGTAATAAATACTCAAAATTCATTACTTCTAGTGATTTCACTGGACTTCACTATTACATGTGCTCTAGAGGTTGTTTGCATCTGTAGTATCCATACCATAATATAATTGTGCATGTCTCCTTCCAGTTTTGTGTTCATTGACTTCATATGGATAGCCTGAAATCAGCCATGGTGGGATTATTTACACTGAAATTAGCAAATACTATGAGTCAGAATTATTATTTTGTTTATTTCTGAGACTTAAAAAAAGTGGTGGAGAAAATGTTAATAATGTAGATTAAACTTAAAAGTGCATCATATCTGTCGTTAATAACACAAAAATGGAGGAACATTAATTATTTCAGCATTAAAACTATTAATTTCACAAAGAAATAGCACATCATTTTACAGTAAACAAATATCAGCTTGAAAAATCACTGTCCTTCACACTGAAACTGTACTGGTTCATCACTGTAACCAAAGGTTGTCTATAGACAGTTTAGAAAAAGCTAAGAACACATCCTATGAGCAAGAATTAGCTAAATGGACTCTATAATAAAGAGTTTATATATTTTATTAACATTCATAAATTTCTTGCTATGCATACTTAATATAAGAGAAAGTTATGATCAGCTTAAAATACACTTAAATTTATTTATAATGAACAAGTAGAAAATTATAGTAAACTTAAAATTCACTTTCAGAACACCAGTTGCAACCGGGCATGGTGGAGCACGCTTGTAATCCCAGTACTTGGGAGGCAGAGACAGGAGGATCCGGGTTCGCGGCCAGCCTCAGCTACTTAGTGAGACCCAGTTTCAAAATAAAGTATAAAAAATAGGGCCGGGGGTGTAGCTCGGAGGTAGAATGCCTCTGAGTTCAATCCCCGGTACCGCAAAAAAAAAAAAAAAAGAACACCAGTTGCTAAATATTTTCCAGCACACACTGGCACACTTCTTAGACACTCAATAACTTGTATCTAGTGCTCATGCATAACTCCATTCATGTCTAGATGAGCATACAGATATCAATTAGGTAGAAACACATGAAATTATTTATATTTGCTCTTTTTTAATCTACAAAAAATCAATGCCATGTGGTTTAACCTAGTAAATTACTGGGTTTTTAATTTCTGTTTTCAAAAAAGCCTTGTAATCTAAAATATTTGAAAAACAGACTTTCAATTATTTCACACTTTTCAAATACTTGTAAGTATAAAATATAAAATACAAATTAATACATTGTAAACCAAAAAGAAAATTTTAATATTATTGAGTAAATTATCATATTCCTTGAAATAAAACTAAAATACAGGTTTATATACCATTAAATTATATTTGACTATATTAATTATAAAAAGAAAATTATTATATATTTCTTTAATAAATGCATTTAGTAAGGAGATAGATATGTTAACTCTGGTTTACACATTACACAATGTATACATATATCAAAATATCACATAGTACTCCATAAATATGCATAATGTTTATGTTTTTAATGTACCAGTTAAAAATAAATTTAGATTTTTAAAAAGACATAAGTGAATATAACAATAAAAATGAATTTTCTTTTTTTCTTTCTTTTTTTTGCGGTACTGGGGATTGAACCCAGGGGCATTCTACCTCCGAGCTTTACCCCCAGCCCTATTTTTTATTCTTTATTTTGAAACAGGGTCTCACTAAGTTGCAGAAGGCCTCACTAAGTAGCTGAGGCTAGCCGCGAACCTGGATCCTCTAGTCTCAGCCTCCCAAGTACTGAGATTACAAGCGTGTGCCACCACGCCTGGCTATGAATTTTCTAAATAAAGATATATTTTAGGTTTTTCAGGAAAATGTGAGAATAATATTAAAGACAAAAAAACAGAAGAATTTTTATTCATAATCCTACCATCCTATCATAAGAGACATTTTAATTTTGGCACAGTAGTTTTCAAAACTTCTATGTACAAATAGTTTCTTCTGTAGTCCACAAACATGAATAGCTACAATATATATTTTTGCTTTCTTTTTTAACTTGTCAAGGTTTCATAAATATTTGCCCATTAAACAGTTCAAATATGAAGAAATATGACTTACAGAGGTGGGCAAGGATGCTGGATTGCCCATGATCTGGAATTCCATTTTTGCTTTAATTTAAAAATAAAAAAATTTAGAATCAGTGTACGTACATCCTTGATGCTTTAAAAGATGAGTAACGTTAGTCTTTGCAATAAAGCTAATTATAATTTTTCTCAGTAAACTCCACATTAAAATATTTACTAAGCCCCTGTGCATGAGACACAGATAAAATGATAAACAAGATAATCAAAACCTGCGTAGCACTCTGAGTGCTGGAAAAGACATTCACTTTAGCAATAATAGAAAAAATAAGTCTAAGGCAGAGCGACATGTAACAAGTGTGCCCTTCTCTAGGGAATTCAGACAGCTTTTCCACAACAAAAAGCAACCTGTAAAGGGATCTCTGAAGAATGAGGAGGATTCAGGCCCATGGAAAGAAAAGGGAGAAAATTGCTTCCATGAAAAACATTCTTACTGCTAGAATGTTATCTAACTGGGGATTTTTATGATATTGATATGAAAGTATGAAAATTACATTTAAGAATGAACTTTATCACTATAGTTGAATATCAGAGTAAAAGAATACAAATCCTACTCACTATCAACTTTAATATGACATTGCTTTAAATACTATTCTAGAAAATAGTTAAAATGTGGAAATAGTAAAATTGCAAAATGATCACTTAAATAGAAAATATATACATATAATATAACCTAGAATAGCAGAAAACTTATACATCAAAAATTTTCTTTATGGTATTGTGAAACATCATGATACCTAAGTTTGGGAAGAAAAATAGAAGAAATTTTACGAAGCTATTAGAGTATCATACTCATCATCATTATTATTCCTCAGAGTGTTTTCATAGACATAGTCTTTTGAAGTCACGAACATAATTATTTTAGAAAGGCAGTTACTTTTCTTGTCTAGTTCCCACAGAATTGTGCTAGACAACTCAAAATGATGATAATTTAGAGCTTATAAATCCTTAGGCCAGGAGTCAGCAAACTATAGCTCATGACCCTGCTTTTGTAAATACAGTTTTATTGAAACAGCCATGTTCATTTATTAACAAATTGTGTATGTCTATGTTCACATGATAACAGCAAAATTGAGAAGGTATAACAGAGACTACACAACCCATGAAGCCAAAAAGATTTACCACCTGGACCTTTGTAGAAAAAGTTGGATATTTTTGTAGCCTATCTTTCTCACCTTTTATTATAAGCTATTTCTATATTATTCCTTTATCATAATCATTTTTGTGTCTAATACTTTAAAGGTTGTGCTATAACTTACCTAACATATCTCAATTGCTTTTAATTTTTTCACTATTAAAAAAGCCCTTCAAAAAAACCTTTTTACACCAGGATTTCTCTACAGTTTTAGATTATTTCCTTAGAACAGATTATCAGGGGTGGGATTACTTGGATCAAACAATTATAAAAATTACATAGCACAATACATACTGCTAATTATGTTTCCAAATGTGTTGTACTGATTTACAAGGAACCCTCTTCAGTTTGGAGCATTCTTAACATTACCCTTTTCTCTAATTTAGTAGAGGCATAAAGTTATCACTGTGTTAATGGCATCCCCTAGACCACCAAAGGGTCTGAACAACTTTGTATGCTCTCATCTCCACCTATTTATCCATTCTTGGTATTTGTAATGATGATATTTGTAGCCTTAAGTACCATATTTTTAAAAATGAGTTTAGGTATTTATTCTCATTTTTAATTCTAGCTCTTCTTAGATGAATCCAGAAATAGCGCCTACTAATTTGGCATCAACTGTATTGACATGTTGCTGGTAAACTATAAGAGGCAATAACTGAACATCTGGGCTGATTTTTTCCTTAAGGAACAACCATTCTAAGATAAACATCAACTTGCCCCCTAACTCCACCACTGGCTTTTTTTTTTTCTTTTTTGCGGTACCAGGGATTGAACCCAGGGGCGTTTTACCTCCGAGCTACACCCCCGGCCCTATTTTTTATCCTTTATTGAAACCGGGTCTCACGAGGTTGCGGAGGGCCTCCCAAGTACTGGGATTACAAGCGTGCACCACCACGCCCGGCTCTAACTCCACCACTGGCTGTAGTACCTAATAGAAAGACAGAGGCAATAAGACTTATGGCAGGTATTATTTCAAAAGAAAAGGGTAATTATAGAAACTATTCTTTTAAGAATATAAACTTTGAGATTTTCCTAACAATTAACCAGGAAAAACACCTGAAGCTTCCATAATATGATAATCAAATAATCAGTGGAAAAGGCTGTGATACTGTGCTAATTAATATTTTAATTCACAACAAATGTTTTACCCCAATCAATAAATTTGGATTAAGACTGTAACACAGTGGGCCTTAAGAACCCCAAAGCATTAACTCATTCATGTAAGGGAGTCGGTTTAACCCAGACTAAAAAGCATAAGTCTTGAAGTTAGAACTACAATTCAAAACCCTAGCAAGTCACTTAATCTTTAGGAGCCTCGGTTCTTCCATACCTAAAAAGCATGCAAATCATTGTACCCACCTCAAATGTTCATGGTATGACTGAAGTGATATAAATTATTCAGACATTTATCATGGTCACTGAAAATCACTAGATATTCAGTTTAGGGTTTTGTTTTTTGTTTTGTTTTGCTTTTGGCTTTTGTTTGTTTGTTTTATTTTGTTTTGTTTTGGTACTAGGGATTGAACCCAGGGGCATTCTACCTCCATGCTACACGCCCAGCCCTTTTTATTTTGGTTCTCCCTATGTTGCTGAAGTTCTCATTAAGTTGCTGAGGTTGGCCTCGAACCTGCAATGCTCCTGTCTCAACCTCCCAAGTACTGGGATTAAAGGCATGTGCCACTGCATCTGGCTCAGTATTTTTAATAATAAGAATAGTAACGTATGTGTCATTTTTATATATTTCTAAATTAAATTTGATAGTTACCCAATTGTGTGGTAGATACAAAGTTAACTTTAAGATTTTACTTCAGTAATCAATAGAATACACAACAGTGATATTGTGAAGGTTAAGAATAATAAAGGTTCTAATAATAGAAGTCCAGATTCTCTTCCTACAATAGCTAACACAAGTGTAACATTTTCTAAATATTTTAATTTTAATTTTAACATAAAAATGGCAAGTTGGATGATATATATTTCATACTTTTGTATTTTTAGGCATACAGTCATTACTAGCTTGGATACCTTCTCCACCTTTTTTCCATCAAAATTCTGTATATTCCTCTAATGAACACAGATTTCATCCCCCATTGAAACCTTCTCTAAACCCCACATGTAGCGGGGCGTGGTGACGCACGCTTGTAATCCCAGTACTTGGGAGGCTGAGACCAGAGGATCCAGGTTCGCTGAGACAGGAGGATCGCAGGTTTGTGGCCAGCCTCAGCTACTTAGTGAGGCCCTCCACAACTTAGTGAGACCGTTTCAAAATAAAGACTAAAAAATAGGGCTGGGGGTGTAGCCCGGAGGTAGAATGCCCCTGGATTCAATCCCCGGTACCGCCAAAATAATTAAAAAATAAACCCCACATGTAACCAACCCCTCTTCTCTGAACCTCTTTATTTTGTGTCTACTTTTTAGTTGAATCTAATATTATTAGAATTATAAATATTACCTACTAGACTAGAGGCTCATTTATTAGTTCTCATTTATTGTTGGGTCATTAGCACATAGCATTGCACTAAACACATTATAAGTACAATATAAATAAATCTACAAGAATCTAGTCACTGACATTCCATTTTAAATAGCATAATATACATTTTAAAGTAAGTTTGGTTTATGATCTCTTACGCCTTCTCTGGATATAAACTATATGTTATATAATATAACCATTAAAAGTATTTTTGGAGGTTTTAGTAATATTGAAAATGCTTATGGCTTATATTACATTAAAAATGAGTTTACAAAAGTATAAGTTTTCGCCAGCCGGGCATGGTGGCGCACGCTTGTAATCCCAGTACTTTGGGAGGCGGAGACCGGAGGATCTGGGTTCGCGGCCAACCTCAGCTAGCGCGCGCGCACGCTCTCTCTCTCTCTCTCTCTCTTTCTCTCCCTGTCTCTCTCTCTCTCTCTACTTAGTGAGGCCCTCCGCAACTTCGTGAGACCCGGTCTCAAAATAAAGTATAAAAAATAGGGCCGGGGGCGTAGCGCAGAGGTAGAACGCCCCTGCATTCAATCCCCGGTACCGCAAAAAAAAAAAAAAAGTATAAGTTTTCAATGGTATACCAACTATACATATCTCCCAAAATGTAAAGGGGCATACTAATGAAGGAAAGACAAATATTTTCTTCTTTCTACTATTTTTTATTTTATACTTTCTATAGATACACATTTTTAAATAACAATAATAAACAATAGATACACTTTCTATAGATACACAGATCATTTTTAAAAAACAGTAATAACACAATAAGCTTGGTTTTAAAAAAATAAAACTAACTCAAGCAGTGACAACTTTTCAAGTAATGATTATCTTCAATTTTGGTGGTTCCATTCTTCAAATATATGAAATATCAATCCCAAGTATTTGTGAGTATAAATATTCAGGAAAACATGAAGGAGCCAGAAAAATTATTTAATGTGTCATCCTGCAAGAGGAAAATTATATAGCTTACATACTTGTAGTGGCTTCTTTCTTCCAGAGGGTAGCTGAGTTCGGCTCGTAGGAGAAGTAGCCACTCCTTTAACCTCTAAATCCATTCAAGTTCATGTATATACATGCAGTGTACTGTACATTTAAAAAAGACAAAATAAATGTAAAATGATAATTCTTACACTAATTTCAAATAAGCCATACATATTATATAATAGTCCTCCATGGAAAGAAATTATATGGTTAATTATTTTGTTTCCTTCACCAAAATAAACTTTTGGTAGGGTCAATACATTATGTCCTGTGATCATCTGAATAAAGGGCTCCCCAAGAGGTTCACATCTTAGTCCCTGAATAATTCTGTAAAGACATACCTTATGTGGCCAAAAGGACTTTTCAGATGTGATTAAGAAGTTTGAGAGGGATAGATTACCTTCGACTATCCGGTGAGCTCAAAGTAACCGCCTCCATGTCCTTATAAGAGGCAGACAGGAAGATCAGAGTGAACAGAGAAGATATAAGGATAGAGAGGAGCAAAGATGCTCTGTGGCTGGCTCTGACGGTGGAAGAAGAGGTCATGGGCAACTTCCAAGAAGGCAGAACAGACAAGGAATGGATTCTCTTGGAACCTCCAGCAGGAACCAGCTCTGCTGACAGCTTGATTTTAGCTCCTTAATACTCATTTTGAACTCCGACCTCAGGAAGCGTAAAAGAATAATTGATGTTGTTTTAAATCACTGAGTTTGTGATAATTTTTATAGCAGCAGTAGAAAACTATCACATGTGCCTCTTCTCTACCATGATGATATATACATTTATTTTCTTTCTACACATTTCTCAAAACTATGGATTTTGGTTTAGACAGTATAGGCTATGAAAATATTTTTAACAAACAGTATTTGTTGCTTAATACAAATAATAAAATAGAATAAATGGTCCAATTAGTAATTATATAGTGATTGGTAAAAATGCTTACAAAGGAATATTGAAAATAATAAACTTGCAAATATATACAAAATAAAAATCAGATTACTATGTCAACAAAATTTTGCACATTTTAATTTACACTTCACCTTTCTATTACCAAAGGGTAATATTTTGTTTAAGAATTTATTCCTACTTTCTTTTTCTATAATTAGATTTGGATTTATTTTTAAAGTAAATGATTTTGTTTGGTTTTATAAAGAAAGTGTAGCATAGTGCCAGCAATTTAAATCCTCAGATACCCTGGTTCTCCTAGTCCCTGTCCTTCCTCAGACATGGTAGTCACCACCCCTCACTTAATTAGCTCTTTTCATTTCCCTAATAAGCTGTCAAGACCACAAAAGTTGGTATGTCTTGGCCTTAATGTAGTATAAATAATTAATATTTATTTAGTCCATAAAAATTAATGCATCTCCAAATACATGTCTACACTTTAAACATATGCTTAGATTAGCTGCATTTCTCTGCACTCAATTATGATAATCATAATGCCAACATGTAAATCCTATCTGTAAAAAAATTAGATAATGTGTTTATAGTATTGAATGATAGCTATTATTGTCCAGTAGAAAATTGTAAGCCTCAAAAAGCAAGGACTAGGCTGGGCGTGGTGGCGCACGCTTGTAATCCCAGTACTTTGGGAGGCGGAGACCAGAGGATCTGGGTTCGTGGCCAGCCTCAGCTCTCTCTCTCTCTCTCTCTCTCTCTCTCTGCCTGTCTCTCTCTCTCTCTCTACCTAGTGAGGCCCTCTGCAACTTCGTGAGACCCGGTTTCAAAATAAAGTATAAAAAAAATAGGGCCGGGGGTGTAGCGCGGAGGTAGAACACCCCTGCGGTCAATCCCCGGTACCGCAAAAAAAAAAAAAAAAAAAAAAAAAAAAAAAAAAAAAAAAGCAAGGACTACTACTGGTTTTGCATTATCCCATAACATAGGACTTAGCAGAAAGCCTAGAAAAAATAGTAAGAATTACTAGTTGTTAAATAAGTTAATTCAGTAAGTTCAGTTATGAGTTACTTCAGAATTACATAGCATAAAAATGATTCATTCAGATATAGTAGGACTGTTCAAAAGGCAATCACATTATATCTGGAATTCATAGACTTAGAGTGGTCAGGCCCACTAACACCCTATTTAGAGAATCTTAAGGTTTGCACAGAGCTTGAAAAATAAAAGAGCCCAACCTTCTGCTTTTCAAACTGAGCAAGCAGAGACCTAGAAAAGTGAATCTTACTTGGCCTAGCTATTTGCCAGTTCTTGCAGAGCCTGAGTATATGCACAGGGTTCAGACCTCTTTCCGGTACTATACTCTTGTTGATCCATACCATATTAGGAACATCAGAAAGAAATTAGCTGCCAGGACTAAAGAACACCAGAAACCTAAACTTGATGGCACAAAAATCAGCATTAAAAAAATTGGCTGTGAGCCCATCTTTGGAATGTATACTAAAGGTTGTCCCTGTCCTAAAGCATTATTTATCTAGTGGGGATATGTATTGGGTACGGGTTGGCAGAAAGAGTAAAGAACACTTCTGAATGGCTTCTGTCCCCACTCAGACTGCTACAAATTATATGGCGTTATTGTTAGCATGCAATTATATTGTTGACTAATAATTTGGTGCAATCCAAAAGACTAGAACTCACCATTCACTATCCTCATTTTTAGCAACGATTATTTGCAATTTCAATTATCATCATTTCTCTCTTGGTTAGTAATATTAGTGACTATTAAGTTGTTTATATGAAATCTGAACACAAGGAAAAGCAAATGATAAATCCGTCTACTCCAGGAGAAATTAAAGTGATCTGTCAATATAATTTAGTATTTAAGCTCCATAAGGGCACGAACCCTGTCCACCTTGGATTACAGATGATGACAGACCCAGTATCTGAAATTGAACCGAAGGGCATTCCTAATTTCGACGAAAGCACAGCAATCCTCCTTGCTCCCACATCACTACCCCCCATTACATTATACTTCAGAGCACCTGCAGTGGCCATAGGAATTCCCCATCCGCTTCATGTCTGGGACTCATGGACAGGGCAGGAACACAGGACAGCCAACCCGAGTTGATCTAACAAACTCAGTGAAGCCCCAGGTCCAGAGGAGGAGGGCTGGAGAAGGCATAAGCTACGGCCATTCCACCCAGAACCTTCTTCAGACAGAGCCAGGCAGGGGAGTCTGGAAGGGGCAGTCCCCAGGAAGCCTGCCCTAGGTTCCCAAAGTGGGCAAGCCGCCCCCTCCCTCGGTGGTGGCGGGGGGGCTGTGCTGGAAAGAAACGTAGATACATTAAAAGAACAGAAATTTGCCATCACGAATGTGTCTGTTTACTCGCTTAAGGAAGGTCTGTTTCCGGGGGGCGGTAAGTCATCCCCCGGAAGGGGGCGATTAGCCCAGCGCGTTTGGGAAGCCCGCGAGGCCGCCAGGCCCGCGTCTGCAGGTTGCCCGGCGACCGGCGCCTCCACGCGCCTCGGATCGCCTCTCACTCCCGGGGAAGCTACGGCCCCAGCCCGCGCCCTCCGCGCCTGTCCGCCCCCGCCCCAGGCTGCGTCTGCCCCCGCGGCCGGCCCCACCGTGTCCCCGAAACCCCGCCGCGCTCCCGCGCAAACTCCCGAACAAACTCACCCAAGGATGGAAACCTCTGCTGCAGCGCTGCACCTGCCCCGCGGCGCCCCGAAGCCGCGGTGCGGAGCCGGAGCGGACTCACCGCGCGCCTCGGGCAAGGCCCGGCATGGATCGTGGCAGTGGTGTAATTCTTCATTTAATTAAACTTTATTTAACATGTTTCATTGAGCAACTGCCGTATGCCTAGCACCCAGATTGATATGTGAGAGAAAAGTATATAATACAGTATATATTATCCACTACCAAGGGGTTTGAAATTGCTTAAAAAGACAAGTCTGCAATACATCATAGAGACACAGAGAGTAAGCATACATATAGATATTACTTTAAACATGTGTGCACGTATATACGTTTAAATTAGTACATATGTAATTACATATATAATATGCCTATATATACATTTACAAATATGTGTGTGTGTGTGTGTGTGTGTGTGTGTGTACACAATTTTAAATGCTGTTATAATAGAAAGGACACAGACCTGGAACTCAGGAATCCTCCATTTTATTCTTTACCCTGCCAAAACCTTTTATCTTCACTCTGTACACTGTCTTTCATAAACTACTCACTTATAAGGGGAAAGGCTCATTTGAGATATTTCTAAGGTTCCACTCCAATACAATATGTGGTAACTTTCCTAAATCGTACAGCCAAGTGTCAAATACTCAAATCAGAACTAAGATCTTAGGAAGCCTAATCCAATTCTCTTCCCACAAAATCATGTTTTGTTTTTCTAATCTGTTTTATCTTTTCAAAATTTGCTCCCCTCAAAATATATGTGCCTAAATTTTCAGACTAAAGGCATCTTTGGAGTAAAAATACAAATGTACTTTGAAAGCATTGAAATAGTGAACTTAATGGTATAAAACAACCACTCCATTTCTTTTATACACTCCATAAAATTCATCCACCTACTACACTACATGGAAAGAAAAGCAAAAATAAACTGAAAAAATGTAAAAATGAAACAAAAAACTAAACCTCGGCTTTAATAAAAAAAGACCTTGAAAAATTTTAGTGCCCAACTAATCTGAGCCATTCCATAAATAGATATTCACATAACAACATTACGACACAGCTGTCTACTCTTGGCACTTAGGCTTAGAACACTTAAGGTGTTTTAGTATTTTTGAATATAGCCCCCTAAACTAGAAATGTGGTATAAAAACCACATCTAGATAATTCACACATTTTTTTAAAATCTCTCTTTTTTGTTTGTTTTTTAGTGATCTATAAAAACTGTACATATCTCTAGGGTACCATGTGATGTTTTGATACCTGTATACATTGTGTCATATTAAAATCAAGGTAGACACATCTATCTCTTCAAACATTTACCATTTCTCCTGGTTAAAAAAAAAAAGAGTTCACAGTACCCTCCTCCAGCTCCTCTGAAATACACAGAACATTATCACTGTTTATAGTAACCCTACTGTGCAAGACAACACCAGAACTTATTTTTCCTATCTAGCTATAACTTTATGCCTATTAGTCGGCCTTTCCTTCCCATAAAACATCTTTTATATGAGCAATAATCTTGGATTATATATTGACTATATGAATTGCACATTTTTGCCAGTTTTCAAAACAAGTCCTGTTGTTACAGCCAGTTAACTATACACAAAACAAAACTAAATTAGCATATGTTAATCTTTATTATTTTGCACATGGAAAATAATCTGCATAGCAAGCAGGAGTTTAATCCCTAGTATGCAAAAGAAGTAATGAAATAAAATAATAATTTTCCTCTGAAGCTGAACTTTTACTTTAAATTTTCCTTTACTTGTCATTCAGTCATTCATGTATTCAACAAACATCTATTAAGCACACACTATTTGCTAAGATATCCATGGTTAGGAAAAATAAAGTGTATACGTCTACCTAGTATTGCCTTTTAAATTATCGACCAAATCAAAAATATTTATTGAACGTCTCACTTGTGTGTACAACAAATATACTTCCTGCTCTCAAGAAGCTTACGATTGCATAAAATATTATTAGGAAATTAGTGTTCATTGTTTCATTCATTCGGTGCATTTTTATTGAAGGCCTAAAGGTTCAGTACCTGTTCCAGGTGCTGAGATTAGCAATGAAGAAAACAAAATCATGGATGTGGCTGAAGAAGGAGAGATGTGGCTGACCCAGGAGAGAATACAGGAAAGGGTCCTCGGCTTTAGCCATGGCCAAATTAAATAGTACCTTTTAGGCCATACTTCAAATTTTACATTAAGTGTGGGGGTATTTGTTACAGAGTTTTGAGGAGAGGGGTAGCTTGTGTTTTAAAAGGAATACTCTGGCTATTCTATTGAAAATAAATCATAGTGAAGTAAGAATGGATACAGGGAAACAAAGTAGATACTACTGTCTTAGTTGAGAGGAGAAATTATATTGGCATTATTCTTGATATTGATATTGATCATTATTATTATTGATATTATTGATATTATTATTGATATTATTGATATTATTATTATTATTGATATTATTATTGATATTATTGCGCGATATATTGATATTATTCTTGATATTGATATTGATCATTATTATTATTGATATTATTATTTTTGATATTGATATTGGCATTATTATCAGGATATATTTTAAAAATAGAACTAATAGGATTTATAAATGGATTGAAAACAGTGTGTGAGGAGACAAGAATAGCAATAAAAGCAGCCATTTATCTGAGATTGACTAGTCACCAAATGGTAGGTCAGTTGCAAATTATCAAAAGGGAAGATTTTAGCCAGGCGTGGTGGCGCACACTTGTAATCCCAGTACTTGGGAGGCAAAAACCAGAGGATTCGGGTTCGCGGCCAGCCTCAAGCTACTTAGTGAGGCCCTCCGAAACTTTGTGAGACCCGGTTTCAAAATAAAAATAAAAAATAGGGCCGGGGGTGTAGCTCGGAGGCAGAACACTCCTGGGTTCAATCCCTGGTAACGCAAAAATAAATAAATAAATAAATAAATAAATAAATAAATAAATAAATAAATGGGAAGATTTTATTAGGAGAAACTACTTGGCTATACTCTTCCACACCCCTACAGTATTTTCATCTTTCTAGACAATGTCTTCAAAGGAAACACAGAAGCAAATTATTAAATGTTTGACAAGATAATAATTTAGGATCACAGTATTTCGCTGAATTTAATTACAAATTGCCTATTCTTACTCCATTCCTAATCTCTGAGGAAAGAGGAAAAATTATGCTGCAGATATTTAAAGCAATAAAAACGCCATACTCAGAAGCTGAGTCTATGAAACTAACTAGTCTCTTGCACAGGCCTGGTCCACTGTCGGCACCCAGTATGCCTTGTTGTGTATCTGACATTGTTCCGCCTGCACCTTGCAACTGGATTACAGTCCTCCCACGGATTCCAGATCACAGCTGCAGGAAGCCCTTTGAATAGCTACACCTGTCCACCAGGGGGCGCCTGAGGGCTCCCCTGCAGCCTGGGGCTCAGGTGTGGGTGCTGAGGCTGTCAGCACCCCCAGAGGCACTGCGCGACTGCCCCTGGGCTCGAGCCTGCGGAGGCGGCGGAGCCCGCCGAGCGAGCGCGCACCGAGCCGCGGACCTCCACCTGCCAGCCGTTACCGGCAGGCGCGCTCAGGTATCCCCCGCGTCTTCTCATGGCTCTGAAGAAATTTACTTACTTATGTACCTTATGGCTATGTGTGGCAGCCAGTAAATATTCCAAACTCCCGTCCATCACAAACAAACACTTTATAAAAGATTGCATCGATGCCCACAACAAATGGCGTGGCCAAGTCAGTCCCACCGCGGCAGACATGAAATACATGGTGAGCAAAGAACCAAGCGGGGCCCCGGGCTTGAGATGCTCTCTGGGTCCTCTGAAGGTATCTGGGCCAGAGGTTTCATGGCCTTACTTGTCTTAGTATGGTCTGGATTCCGTGGGTAGTGTAAAGAAATAGCACACCTTGGCTGGGCTGTCTCCTCCAGGGTAATGAAGGAGTGGATGAAAACCCCACAGCTGCCGGGCGTGGCGGCGCACGCTTGTAATCCCAGTACTTTGGGAGGTGGAGACCGGAGGACCGGGGTTCGCGGCCAGCCTCAGCGCTCTCTCTCTCTCTCTCTCTCTCTCTCTTTCTCTCTCTCTCTCTCTCTCTCTCTTACTTAGTGAGGTCCTCTGCAAATTCGTGAGAGCCGGTTTAAAAATAAAGTTAAAAAAAAATAGGGCCGGGGGTGTAGCGCGGAGGTAGAACGCCCCTGGGTTCAATC